>JARQWZ010008012.1:0-30744 GCA_033150135.1 Gobio occitaniae
ACCCATTATAGCTCACTTCCTGTTGGGCTGACGCATAACTATGAGCACGAAAGTTGTTTGGCCCGATGAGGTCTATATGTGTACCGAGTTTCATACATGTACGTGCAAGTGTGTTTGATATATAGACCAAGTTTTCAGACCCCACTTTAGGGGGCGCTGTCGAGTCCCCCTGCCACGCCCGGGTACCAGCTTCAGCCCGGCTCTGATGGCCGCGCATTCCGATGTGTGTGCAAAGTTTCAAGAGTTTTTGAGCATGGTAAGAGCCCCAAAAGTGCCCGAGAAGTCGAAAAAAAAAAAAAAAAAAAAAAAAAAAAAAAAAAAAAAAGAAATAATCTTTAGGGGAACAATAGGGCTCTGCGCCCTTTGGGCTTGGGCCCTAATAATCTGAGGAAGAACAATAGGGCTCTGCGCCCTTTCAGGCTTGAGCCCTAATTAAAGCTGCGAGCAGCGGATGACGGGCCCAAGCCGGTGGCATCAGCTTAACTGGTGCACGGCAGGCAATATGCATTTAAACAGGAGAATATTCTAGAATCGCTCGAATATGCCACATTTACCGCAGCAACTGGTGCCACTATCACCACAAGCCACACCCATGATGTAATTTAAATCTAGATTAATTTTAATGTCATAGTATAAAATAAATAAAAGTTATATTTTCCTGCTCAAAATTTTGTAAGTCCAGAAGGCCAGTATTTAATTCAAGGTGTTTGTCGTTCTTTTTTACTTATTCCACACTAAAGTGATAGTTTTTTGTGATAGTCTATGATACGAAAGGGGTAAATTATCATTCCGAGAGAGAAAGGCACACACACAAACTCACAGGGTGAGAGAGACACGCCCCCCCCCCCCCCCCCCCCCCACCACACACACACACACACACACACACACACGTGCGCGCACACACTCAAACACACACACACCCAGGGTGAGCCTGAAGGCCTGTACACACCGGGACGAATATCGCGCGCGCTTATCGCCAGCGTTTTTCGTGCCGTTTCTCGGCGCGTCTTGAGTGTTCACACCCAAGCGATTTTCACTGGCGCTGCGCCGAGTGAACGTGCACATTCAGTCGATGCGCTCCCGGTACACAAGATGGTGCTGCGGCACTTTAAGCCTCTGACACTCGCTTGTCACACAGAAGGAGAAGAGAGACAGTATTTACGTGCTTGCCAAAACCATAGACATATTATGTATATGGACAAAACCATTCACACACTTTTTGCTAACTGGCAAGCAGCATTAGCAGTTCATCTTCTTCTTTGTCTACTTACTACTTCTTCGTCGTATCAGTGTGTGCTCGGCAAGACCGTTTTGTGATCGAGCGCCACCAAGTCGTGTTTTACTGTCACTTCAGCAGCTCCAGGCACGTGAACAAAAGCGCTGATCTCATTGGTCGGACAGTTTTTTACGCGCCGCGTCAAAATAAAAAAACGAACCCGAGGCGTTTTTTTTAAAAATGACGCTTTTACGCCTGGCGTTTTGCGCGTCGGTGTGAACACTCACATTGGCGCCCATTGTTTAGTCCCGAGGCGTTAAACGTCGGCGATAAACGCGTGCGAAAATCGTCCCGGTGTGAACAGGCCTTGAGAGTGAGGGGGGAGGGGAAGGACTGAGAGAGAGGCAATCTGCACATTGAACAAGATTCACAAGATTTTAACAACAAAAAGAAATAAAATCTAAATGGTGGGAGAAAGTTTTTTTTATTTCACTCTCTGAAAAAAATATGTTGAATATGTTTGAAATCAATATGTGTGGTCCAATATAAAAAATAAATAGAGAAAGTCTCACACACACACACACACACACACACACACACACACACACACACACACACACACACACACACACACACACACACACACACACACACACACAATGATAGAGGGAGAGTGAGGGGGAGGGGAAGGACTGAGAGAAAGGCACACACACATACTCACAGGGTGAGAGAGAGACCCCCCCCCCTCCACACACACACACACACACACACACACACAGAGAGAGTGATAGAGAGGGGGAAGGGAAAGACAGGCAGAGGGCATTCCATAGACTTAATGGTTTTTATACTGTACAAACTGTAAATTCTATCCCCCTACACTACCCCTAAGCCTACATATCGCACACACACACACACACACACACACACACACACACACACAACCCCTAAACCTACCATCACAGAAAACATTCTGCATTTTATATTTTTATTAAAACGTTGTTTAGTATGCTTTAAAGCTATTTTGATTTACGGGGACACATGAAATGTCTTCATAAACCATGATTATGGTTGTAAATAATAAATCACATAAATCCCTAATAAATCACATAAACAAGCACACACACACACACACACACACACACACACACACACACACACACACACACACACACACACACACACACACACACACACACACACACACACACACACACACACACACACACACACACACACACACATACACACACACACACACGGAGAGAGAGAGTTTCAAAAATACAACACTGCTACCTTTTAGTGAGGGGAGGGCAGACAGAGAATAAATATTCAGAAGAAATATATTAAATAAAATAAATATATTGATCTGAAAAATAGTATGATTATTTTAAAGCTATTTGGTTACATTTTAATAAAACATTGTTTTAGTATGTTTTTAAACACACACACATACACGTTGTAATACCAGTGTATACTCATGTCATTATACAAATTTGTGTCCTCATAAATCACAAACAAGAGAGAGAGAGAGAGAGAGAGAGAGAAACAAGTTTTTTTTTATCCTGCTTCAAAACTAGTACAATGCTGCCATCTTGTGTTCATTGAGGGGAGAGCAGCACACACACAGAGAATTTCTGTTCCCTTTTTTGTCTTATTTAATCCCTCGCCATGGCAACACCGTTTGAGATATCCAATATCCGTTCACATTTTAGCATCTTCAGTATCTTTGTTTCATGTTGACCGAGTTTGGTGGAGATTGAATAAATCGCCTACGAGGAGAACGTAAAAACTCAGACCCCGATTTAACCAAAAATTCACCTTCAAACCAAAATATCTGACTTCCTGTTGGTCGGAGCTAATGACTGTAAATTAGAAAGTTGTCCGGCTCGATGAGGTCAATATATATACTGAGTTTGGTGATTGTAGATGAAACGAAGCCCTTCACTTTTGTCAAAAGGTGGCGCTAGAGAGCCCCTCATCCCCGCCCGTTTCTGAGGCTTTGCCCATGTGTACTGACTGACATCTCTGATGTGTGTGTTGAGTTTCAAGCAATTTCAAGCAATTTCAAGCATGCTAAGAGCCTCAGAACAGCCAAAAGTTTATTAAACTTTGACACGTTGCCATGGCAACAGTATTTGAAATTTTAGGAATCCATTTCATACATCTCTATCTGTCATGTTTTCACATTATACTGATGAAGTTTGAAGTAAATCTGGTGAAAATAAGATGGTGATTCAAAGCATTTTTGAAAGTGACACACTTCCTGCTGCCAGTTGGTGGCGCTATAACTTTGACTCACAAAAGTCATATCCATGTGATCGGCCTCTTACAACAATTACACAGCTGAAGTTTCATCCAAATCAGTCAATATTTGCACAAGTTAAAACACACTTCCTGTTTGCCTTTTCTCGCCATAAAATTCGTTGCTTCGCCACGGCCAAACCATTTGACATATAAAAAATCCGCTCGCAATTTAGCATCCTGGATATGTTCACTTCATGCTGACCGAGTTTGGCAATGATCGAAACAATGGCCTCGGAGGAGTATATTAAATTCCAGAGCATGGGTTTTCCCGAACAACCCATAATAGCTCACTTCCTGTTGGGCTGACGCATAACTATGAGCATGAAAGTTGTTCGGCCCGATGAGGTCTACATGTGTACCGAGTTTCATACATGTACGTGCAAGTGTGTTTGATACATGGACCAAGTTTCTAAACGCATTCTAGGGGGCGCTGTCGAGCCCCCCTGCCACGCCCAGGTAACCGCTTCTGCCCGGCCCTGATGGCCGCGCATTCCGATATGTGTGCTAAGTTTCAAGAGTTTTCAAGCATGGTAAGAGCCCCAAAAGTGCCCGAGAAGTCGATAAAATAATAATAATAATAATAATAATAATTAAAGCTGCGAGCAGCGATGACGGGCCCAAGCCGGTTGCACCGCCACCCCGTGGCATCAGCTTAACTGTGCATGGCAGGCAATATGCATTTAAACAGGATAATTTTTTTTAATCGCTCGAATATGTCACATTTACTGCAGCAGCTGGTGCCACTATCACCACAAGCCACACCCATAATGTCATTTAAATGTAGATGATTTTTAATGTCATAGGATGAAATAGATCACTTTCAAATATGTCAAAAATAAGTCTTTTTTTACTTATTCACAAGTGATAGTTATTTGTGATAGTCTCTGATATGCAAGGGGTAAATTATCATCATCAAGAGAGAAAGGCACACACACAAACTCACAGGGTGAGAGAGAGACCCCACACACACACACACACCCAGGGTGAGCCTGAGAGTGAGGGGGGAGGGGAAGGACTGAGAGAGAGGCAATCTGCACATTGAACAAGATTCACAAGATTTTAACAACAAAAATAAATAAAATCTAAATGGTGGGAGAATTTTTTTTTACTTCACTCTCTGAAAACATTATTTTTGAATATATTTGAAATCACAGATGTTGGGTGATGAGAATTGAAACTCAAATATAATTTTGAAACTAGTCCTGTCTGAATAGTGATATGTCATAGTTTAATTTCAAATGTAAAGTTATCATTTGCTACAATGTAAAGTCAAACCGCTAAATGTAAAATAACTATATCAAAGTAATCTGAATACACCACATTTATGCCAACAAATGTATGAATTAAACTTTACACCATCAGAATGCTGTTGTATGCTGGCAGGCAACGGATATCCAGCCATCCCCCTCCACACACACACACACACACACACACCCATATGCACACAGAGAGAGAGAGAGAGAGAGAGAGAGAGAGAGAGAAACAAGGTTCTTTTTTTATCCTGCTTCAAAACTAACACAATGCTGCCATTTTCTGTTCATCGAGGGGAGGGCATACAGAGAGTGGTATTTAGATGAATTATTTTAAATAAATAAATATATTGATCTGAAAAATAGTATATTCATTTTAAATTCATCCAGGTTCAAGAGGTAAATGAACACCATCAAGAGAGAAAGACACACACACACACACACACACACACACACACACACACACACACACACACACACACACACACACACACACACACACACACACACACACAGTGAAAAAGTGAGAGTGAGGGGGGGAGGGGAAGGAAAGGCAGAGGACATTGCATAGACTTAATGGTTTTTATACTGTACAAACTGTACATTCTATCCCCCTACACTACCCCTACTCCTAAACCTACCATCACAGAAAACATTCTGCATTTTTACATTTTGAATAAAACATTATTTCGTATGTTTTTAAAGCTAGACAGTGAATTAAAGCATTTTTGAAAGTGACACACTTCCTGCTGCCAGTTGGTGTCCACACACACACACACACACACGTTGGGTTTTCATGTTTTATGGGGACTTTCCATAGGCGTAATGGTTTTTATACCGTACATACCGTATATTCTATCCCCCTACACTGCCTCTGCCCCTAAACCTACCCATCACACAAACACACACACACACACACTGCCCCTGCCCCTAAACCTACCCATCACACACACACACACACACACACACACACTGCCCCTGCCCCTAAACCTACCCATCAAGGGAGACATTCTGCATTTTTACATTTTCAAAAAACATCACATAGTCTGATTTATAAGATGTTTTCCTCATGGGGACCTAAAAATGTCCCCACAAGGATGAGGATTTCGGATATTGCCATCTTTGTGGGGACATTTTGTCCCCATAACGTAGGTGTTACCCATGAAATGATAACATTAATTTGGAAATTGTTTTTTTTTTTTTTTTACTTTTATTCCTCTTGTGCAGAACTCACACAGTACACATTTGGTCGTTGTTATTGTAGTTTACTTTAGTTGAGTATTTGTGCACATTTATGTGTTTGCGTGTGTGGTCAAACTGCAAACACAAAACAATTCACAATTATTATCTAGTAATGTTCACATCACCAAATACGTTTCTAAAACATTGTAACATCAGCTTTGTGTACTAAGCATTAAACTTTGTTTAACTAAATGCAACATATTTTACAGGCAATACAAACTGTAAATGTCTAAAACAAAACAAATATATAACATTAGGCGTTTAGGCGCTAATCGCAAATAGCGATCTTCATAGTGATACACAAACCATCACAACACTTAAACAACATAACACTACTCACCACGCTGGGAATATAATGTTAGATAATAGTTTTAGCTGGAATTGTTAAATGTTCAAATCTTCATTTGAGATCAACATGGCTTTCTCACTCAGTTCAGTTTGTTTTTCCCTGCACGATCACATCACTTGCGCTCACCGGAACAACGTCCTTAAAGGGGCAGCACCCAACATCAGGGATTACCAGTCCTCACACACACACACACACACACACACACACACACACACACACACACACACACACACACACACACACACACACACACACACACACACACACACACACACACACACACGTCTGGTGCGCTATCCTTCTGGGGACTCACCATAGGCGTAATGGTTTTTATACTGTACAAACCATATTTTCTATCCCCTTACACTGCCCCTAAACCTAGCCCTCACAGGAGACATTCTGCATTTTTACATTTTCATAAAAACTCATTCTGAATGATTTATAAGCTTTTGTGCCCGTGGGGACCTCAATTTAGGTCCCCACGGTGACACGAGTCCCCATGAGTCTGTCTACAGTCAGGTTCAAGTCCCCACCAGGCTAGAAAAACATGTGTACACACACACACACACACACACACACACACACACACAAATCCCTGAAGAGATGGAATGTTTTTTTTTTTTATCCTGTTTCAAAACTAACACAATGCTGCCATCTTGTGTTCATTGAGGGGAGGGCAGCACAAACAGGCACAATACATTATACAAAGAAATATTTATAAAATATATATATATATTCATCTTAAAAATAATATAGTCTTTTAAAATTAATCTAAGTTCAATTGCCAAACATTCAATCTTAATTTAATTGAAATCAAAATATGATTTTACAAGATATGAGAGAATTTCTGTTCCCCTTTTTTGTCCTTATTTAATCCCTCGGCATGGCAACACCGTTTGAGATATCCAATATCCGTTCGCATTTCAGCATCTTCCGTATCTTTGTTTCATGTTGACCGAGTTTGGTGGAGATTGAATAAATCGCCTACGAGGAGAACGTAAAAACTCAGAGCCTGAATTATACCAATATACACGTTCAAACCAAAATATCTGACTTCCTGTTGGTCGGAGCTAATGACTGTAAATTCGAAAGTTGTCCGGCTCGAAGAGAACAATATATGTACCGAGTTTGGTGACTGAAGATAAAACTAACCCCCCCACTTTTGTCAAAAGGTGGCGCTAGAGAGCCCCTCATCCCCGCCCGTTTCTGAGGCTTTGCCAATGTGTACTGACTGACATCTCTGATGTGTGTGTTGAGTTTCAAGCAGTTTCAAGCAATTTCAAGCATGCTAAGAGCCTCAAAACAGCCAAAAGATTATTAAACTTTGACACGTTGCCATGGCAACAAAATTTAAAATTTCAGGAATCTATTTCATACGTCTCTATCTGTCATGTTTTCACATTATACTGATGAAGTTTGAAATAAATCTGGTGAAAATAAGATGGTGATTCAAAGCATTTTTGAAAGTGACACACTTCCTGCTGCCAGTTGGTGGCGCTATAACTTTGACTCACAAAAGTCATATCCATGTGATCGGCCTCTTACAACGAACACACAGCTGAAGTTTCATCCAAATCAGTCAATGTTTGCAGACGTTATTACACACTTCCTGTTTCCCTTTTCTCGCCATAAATTCGTTGCTTCGCCACGGCCAAACCATTTGAGATATCAAAAATCCGCTCGCAATTTAGCATCCTGAATATGTTCACTTCATGCTGACCGAGTTTGGCAATGATCGAAACAATGGCCTCGGAGGAGTATATTAAATTCCAGAGCATGCGTTTTCCGAACAACCCATTATAGCTCACTTCCTGTTGGGCTGACGCATAACTATGAGCACGAAAGTTGTTCGGCCCGATGAGGTCTATATGTGTACCGAGTTTCATACATGTACGTGCAAGTGTGTTTGATATATAGACCAAGTTTTCAGACCCCACTTTAGGGGGCGCTGTCGAGTCCCCCTGCCACGCCCGGGTACCAGCTTCAGCCCGGCTCTGATGGCCGCGCATTCCGATGTGTGTGCAAAGTTTCAAGAGTTTTTGAGCATGGTAAGGGCCCCAAAAGTGCCCGAGAAGTCGAAAAAAAAAAAAAAAAAAAAAAAAAAAAAAAAAACAAAGAATAATCTTTAGGGGAACAATAGGGCTCTGCGCCCTTTGGGCTTGGGCCCTAATAAGAAACAGAGGAAGAACAATAGGGCTCTGCGCCCTTTCAGGCTTGAGCCCTAATAAAATTAAAGCTGCGAGCAGCGATGACGGGCCCAAGCCGGTGGCACCGCCACGCCGGTGGCATCAGCTTAACTGTGCACGGCAGGCAATATGCATTTAAACAGGAGAATATTCTAGAATCGCTCGAATATGCCACATTTACTGCAGCAACTGGTGCCACTATCACCACAAGCCACACCCATGATGTAATTTAAATCTAGATTAATTTTAATGTCATAGTATAAAATAAATAAAAGTTATATTTTCCTGCTCAAAATTTTGTAAGTCCAGAAGGCCAGTATTTAATTCAAGGTGTTTGTCGTTCTTTTATACTTATTCACACTAAAGTGATAGTTTTTTGTGATAGTCTATGATACGAAAGGGGTAAATTATCATTCCGAGAGAGAAAGGCACACACACAAACTCACAGGGTGAGAGAGACAACCCACACACACACACACACACCACACACACACGTGCGCGCACACACTCAAACACACACACACACCCAGGGTGAGCCTGAGAGTGAGGGGGGAGGGGAAGGACTGAGAGAGAGGCAATCTGCACATTGAACAAGATTCACAAGATTTTAACAACAAAAAGAAATAAAATCTAAATGGTGGGAGAAAGTTTTTTTTATTTCACTCTCTGAAAAAAATATGTTGAATATATTTGAAATCAATATATGTGGTCCAATATAAAAAATAAACAGAGAAAGTCACACACACACACACACACACACACACACACACACACACACACACACACACACACACACACACACACACACACACACACACACACACACACACACACACACACACACACACACACACAATGATAGAGGGAGAGTGAGGGGGAGGGGAAGGACTGAGAGAAAGGCACACACACATACTCACAGGGTGAGAGAGAGACCCCCCCCCTCCACACACACACACACACACACACACTCACACACACACACACACACACACACACACACACACACACACACACACACACACACACACACACACGCACACACAGAGAGAGTGATAGAGAGGGGGAAGGGGAAAGACAGGCAGAGGGCATTCCATAGACTTAATGGTTTTTATACTGTACAAACTGTAAATTCTATCCCCCTACACTACCCCTAAGCCTACATATCGCACACACACACACACACACACACACACACACACACACACACACACACACCCCTAAACCTACCATCACAGAAAACATTCTGCATTTTTACATTTTTATTAAAACATTGTTTAGTATGCTTTAAAGCTATTTTGATTTACGGGACACATGAAATGTCTTCATTAACCATGATTATGTTGTAAATAATAAATCACATAAATCCCTAATAAATCACATAAACAAGCACACACACACACACACACACACACGGAGAGAGAGAGTTTCAAAAATAACAACACTGCTACCTTTTAGTGAGGGTAGGGCAGACAGAGAATAAATATTCAGAAGAAATATATTAAATAAAATAAATAAATTGATCTGAAAAATAGTATGATTATTTTAAAGCTATTTGGTTACATTTTAATAAAACATTGTTTTAGTATGTTTTTAAACACACACACATACACGTTGTAATACCAGTGTAATACCCATGTCATTATATGACATCAATGTGCATCATACGTTATCTTGGCAAACACATCACATGACGTTTTTATTTCAAGTGATAGTTATTGGTGATAGCCTGTATGAAAGGGTTAAATTATCATCATCAAAAGAGAAAGTCACACACACACACACACACACCCACACACACCCACACACACCCACACCCACCCACACACACACACACACACACACACACACAGTGATAGAGTGATAGAGAGGGGGAAGGGGAAAGACAGGCAGAGGGCATTCCATAGACTTAATGGTTTTTATACTGTACAAACTGTATATTCTATCCCCCTACACTACCCCTAAACCTACATATCACACACACACACACACACACACACGCACGCACACACACACACACACACACACACACACACACACACACACACACACACACACACACACACACACACACACACATACACACACACACACACACACACATACACACACACACACACGGAGAGAGAGAGTTTCAAAAATAACAACACTGCTACCTTTTAGTGAGGGGAGGGCAGACAGAGAATAAATATTCAGAAGAAATATATTAAATAAAATAAATAAATTGATCTGAAAAATAGTATGATTATTTTAAAGCTATTTGGTTACATTTTAATAAAACATTGTTTTAGTATATTTTTAAACACACACACATACACGTTGTAATATCAGTGTAATACCCATGTCATTATACAAATTTGTGTCCTCATAAATCACAAACAAGAGAGAGAGAGAGAGAGAGAGAGAGAGAGAGAGAGAGAGAGAGAGAGAGAAACAAGTTTTTTTTTATCCTGCTTCAAAACTAATACAATGCTGCCATCTTGTGTTCATTGAGGGGAGAGCAGCACACACACAGAGAATTTCTGTTCCCCTTTTTTGTCCTTATTTAATCCCTCGCCATGGCAACACCGTTTGAGATATCCAATATCCGTTCACATTTTAGCATCTTCAGTATCTTTGTTTCATGTTGACCGAGTTTGGTGGAGATTGAATAAATCGCCTACGAGGAGAACGTAAAAACTCAGACCCAGATTTAACCAAAAATTCACCTTCAAACCAAAATATCTGACTTCCTGTTGGTCGGAGCTAATGACTGTAAATTAGAAAGTTGTCCGGCTCGATGAGGTCAATATATATACTGAGTTTGGTGATTGTAGATGAAACGAAGCCCTTCACTTTTGTCAAAAGGTGGCGCTAGAGAGCCCCTCATCCCTGCCCGTTTCTGAGGCTTTGCCCATGTGTACTGACTGACATCTCTGATGTGTGTGTTGAGTTTCAAGCAATTTCAAGCAATTTCAAGCATGCTAAGAGCCTCAGAACAGCCAAAAGATTATTAAACTTTGACACGTTGCCATGGCAACAGTATTTGAAATTTCAGGAATCCATTTCATACGTCTCTATCTGTTTGGCAATGATCGAAACAATGGCCTCGGAGGAGTATATTAAATTCCAGAGCATGCGTTTTCCGAACAACCCATAATAGCTCACTTCCTGTTGGGCTGACACATAACTATGAGCACGAAAGTTGTTCGGCCCGATGAGATCTATATGTGTACCGAGTTTCATACATGTACGTGCAAGTGTGTTTGATATATGGACCAAGTTTTCAGACCCCACTTAAGGGGGCGCTGTCGAGTCCCCCTGCCACGCCCGGGTACCAGCTTCAGCCCGGCTCTGATGGCCGCGCATTCCGACGCCTGTGCAAAGTTTCAAGAGTTTTCGAGCATGTTAAGTGCCCCAAAAGTACCCGAGAAGTCGAAAAAAAAAAAAAAAAAAAAAAAAAACAAAGAATAATCTGAGGAAGAACAATAGGGCTCTGCGCCCTTTCAGGGCTTGGGCCCTAAAAAAGAATAATCTGAGGAAGAACAATAGGGCTCTGCGCCCTTTCAGGCTTGAGCCCTAATAATAATAATAATAAGAAACAGAGGAAGAACAATAGGGCTCTGCGCCCTTTCAGGGCTTGGGCCCTAATAATAATAATAAGAAACAGAGGAAGAACAATAGGGCTCTGCGCCCTTTCAGGGCTTGGGCCCTAATAATAATAAAAAACTTTCGAAATCCAATAGGGTCCTCACACCATCGGTGCTCGGGCCCTAATAATAATAATAATAAACTTTCGAAATACAATAGGGTCCTCACACCATCGGTGCTCGGGCCCTAATAATTCTAAGGAAAACAATAGGGCTCTGCGCCCTTTCAGGCTTGAGCCCTAATAATCTGAGGAAGAACAATAGGGCTCTGCGCCCTTTCAGGCTTGAGCCCTAATAAGAAACAGAGGAAGAACAATAGGGCTCTGCGCCCTTTCAGGGCTTGGGCCCTAATAAGAAACAGAGGAAGAACAATAGGGCTCTGCGCCCTTTGGGCTTGGGCCCTAAAAAGAATAATCTGAGGAAGAACAATAGGGCTCTGCGCCCTTTCAGGCTTGAGCCCTAATAAGAAACAGAGGAAGAACAATAGGGCTCTGCGCCCTTTCAGGGCTTGGGCCCTAAATATAGCTGCAAGCAGCAATACCGGGGCCAAGCGCAAAGAAGAAGACAAGACATGCCAAAAATGCTGGCAATGTCAGATCAACGGCAGCAATGAGCAATTAAAGACCTATTAAGGTGATTTTAGGCAAAATAGCTGTAAAATGATAAATACAGTCAATAATAATGATTTAATGATTTATCACTTTCAACCAATAGGTGGCACAGTTACGAAATTGATGTGGTGTGGTCAGAATAAGGGAACAATGACACATGCAAAGATTGGTGTCAATATATCAAAGCAGAGTGTCAATATAGTGTCAATATGTCATTGCAGAGATATAGCCTCAAGAGGCCTTTTCATTATAAGTATGGACCACATGGCGGTGCTGTTTTGAAACCGTTTAAGCAGCTTAAAGGCATGGTGCTGATGGCCAATTTCAAGTTTCGTAATGATACACCAATTCATTTGTGAAGCATAGCATTTTATATCATAAAACTGCATTGTAGTCAATGGGAATTTCATGTTTTGTTCTATTATAGCGCCACCAAGTGGCACAATCCTATCATTTTTTTTATGTGTCCTTGGAGTGAGCCCATACATGTCTGTGTCAATTTTGGTGAAAATATCTTGTTTAGTTTTGGAGTTATATACATTTATATGAAAAAACACATGAAAAATGACTGAAACCTGACTTTGATTGGATTTTACACCCCCTTACTATCAATATTTTGACATTTGGGCATGTCCATTGTTACGCACTGCTCCGAGACAGAGGTTGAGAATCCAAATGCAGCTTTATTCAGAGGGTAATCCACACTCGTAGTCAACAATAAGCAAAAGGTCATACACAGGCAAGCAGTCCAAACAGGTAAACAAGGCAGGAGAGACAGGCAAAAGGGTAATCTGGGAGACAGGCAAGAAATCCAAAAACAAGAGACATGAAACCAGGGAAACGCTCAGAAATGCAGTAGTAACACTAAACAAGACTTCGCGGAGTGTGAATGTATGACCATGGTATAAATAGACAGATACTAACAGGATGGTGAGACACAGGTGAATGCAATCAATGAATGAGGGACAGGTGAATGTGATTAGTGATAAGTGATGATGAGTCCGGGCAGTGAGTTATGGGAAATGTAGTTTGTGAGTGATAATAGTCTTATGTGTGGAGTGCCCTCTGGTGGCTCTCAAGGGCACTCCAGCTGGTGATCGTTACATAGCCCCCCCTTTAAGGAGCGGATTCCAGACGCTCCTAAAACTGTAACGGAGGGAGGAGGAGCGGAGGCGGACCCGGGGGCGGGATGGAGGGCCAGGCCCGTGGAGCGGATAACGACCTGGAGACTGCGGCAAGCTGGGAGGCCACGGCGGATCAGGCTGTGCAGGCGACCAGGGCGAATCAGGCTGTGCAGGCGACCAGGGCGGATCAGGCTGTGCAGGCGACCAGGGAGGAGACGACCCTTCAGGCGGCCAGGGAGGAGACCATGGCACAGGAACAGACACCGGCTCAGAAACAGGAACAGACACCGGCTCAGGAACAGGAACCGGCTCAGGAACAGACACCGGCTCAGGAACAGACACCGGCTCAGGAACAGACACCGGCTCAGGAACAGGAACAGACACCGGCTCAGGAACAGGAACAGACACCGGCTCAGGAACAGGAACAGACACCGGCTCAGGAACAGGAACAGACACCGTGTCAGGAACAGGAACAGACACCGTGTCAGGAACAGGAGCAGACACCGGCTCGGGAACAGGAACAGACACCGGCTCGGGAACAGGAACAGACACCGGCTCAGGAACAGGAACAGACACCGGCTCAGGAACAGGAACAGACACCGGCTCAGGAAGAGGAACAGATACCGGCTCCGTGAAGACCATCCTGTCCTGAGACACAGGCGTGGAGTCGGCCATCTTGTCCGAAGACACAGGTGTGGAGTCGGCCATCTTGTCTGAAGACACAGGCGTGGAGTCGGCCATCTTGTCCGAAGACACAGGCGTGGAGTCGGCCATCTTGTCCGAAGACACAGGCGTGGAGTCGGCCATCTTGTCCGAAGACACAGGCGTGGAGTCGGCCATCTTGTCCGAAGACACAGGCGTGGAGTCGGCCATCTTGTCCGAAGACACAGGCGTGGAGTCAGCCATCTTGTCCGAAGACACAGGCATGGAGTCGGCCATCTTGTCCGAAGACACAGGCGTGGAGTCGGCCATCTTGTCCGAAGACACAGGCGTGGAGTCGGCCATCTTGTCCGAAGACACAGGCGTGGGAAGAGGAAGAGGAACAGATTCAGGCTCGGCGGGACGAGACTCTTGACGGGCAGACGTGACGTGAAGCTCTGTCTCTGGATCGGCAGACGTGACGTGGAGCTCTGTCTCTGGATCGGCAGACGTGACGTGAAGCTCTGTCTCTGGATCGGCAGACGTGACGTGAAGCTCTGTCTCTGGATCGGCAGAGGTGACGTGAAGCTCTGTCTCTGGATCGGCAGAGGTGACGTGAAGCTCTGTCTCTGGATCGGCAGACGTGACGTGAAGCTCTGTCTCTGGATCGGCAGACGTGACGTGAAGCTCTGTCTCTGGATCGGCAGAGGTGACGTGAAGCTCTGTCTCTGGATCGGCAGAGGTGACGTGAAGCTCTGTCTCTGGATCGGCAGACGTGACGTGAAGCTCTGTCTCTGGATCGGCAGAGGTGACGTGAAGCTCTGTCTCTGGATCGGCAGAGGTGACGTGAAGCTCTGTCTCTGGATCGGCAGACGTGACGTGAAGCTCTGTCTCTGGATCGGCAGAGGTGACGTGAAGCTCTGTCTCTGGATCGGCAGAGGTGACGTGGAGCTCTGTCTCTGGATCGGCAGACGTGACGTGGAGCTCTGTCTCTGGATCGGCAGACGTGACGTGAAGCTCTGTCTCTGGATCGGCAGACGTGACGTGAAGCTCTGTCTCTGGATCGGCAGACGTGACGTGAAGCTCTGTCTCTGGATCGGCATAAGTGACGTGAAGCTCTGTCTCTGGATCGGCATAAGTGACGTGAAGCTCTGTCTCTGGATCGGCATAAGTGACGTGAAGCTCTGTCTCTGGGCTTGACAGGACCAGCGATGAAAAGGGCTCTGAGCTGGACAGGACCAGCGATGACGAGGGCTCTGAGCTGGACAGGACCAGCGATGACGAGGGCTCTGAGCTGGACAGGACCAGCGATGACGAGGGCTCTGAGCTGGACAGCACCAGCGATGACGAGGGCTCTGAGCTGGACAGGACCAGCGATGACGAGGGCTCTGAGCTGGACAGGACTAGCGATGAAGAGGGCTCTGAGCTGGACAGGACTAGCGATGAAGACTCTAGCTTGGCGGGCATGACGCATACTGCCTTGGCTTCAGCAGATTTGGCGTGAAGTGCGGGCTCGGCTGGACTGGCGTGAATTGCAGGCCCGACTGGACTGGTGGCCATGTCGTCCGAAGACACATGCATAGCAGATGCAGTGGGTATGTCACTATCCTTCTCCATTATACCCACTGTAAAAGCAGAACCGCTCAGTTGCAATGCAATGTCAATGTACTTCTTTAGAGAGCAATTAGGATCATGCAAAGGCATGATAGAACTGAGTGGCTCAGATAGTCCTCCTCTGAAAAATATCATGAGGCATACCTCGTCCATTGAAGTCAAATGGGCCAGCTCAATGAAGTCCTCTACATAGTCCTCGATGGGGCGATCTCCCTGACGGAGACGCATTAACTGTGCTGCTGGATTCATAGTGGCGAAGTCTTCTGTTACGCACTGCTCCGAGACAGAGGTTGAGAATCCAAATGCAGCTTTATTCAGAGGGTAATCCACACTCGTAGTCAACAATAAGCAAAAGGTCATACACAGGCAAGCAGTCCAAACAGGTAAACAAGGCAGGAGAGACAGGCAAAAGGGTAATCTGGGAGACAGGCAAGAAATCCAAAAACAAGAGACATGAAACCAGGGAAACGCTCAGAAATGCAGTAGTAACACTAAACAAGACTTCGCGGAGTGTGAATGTATGACCATGGTATAAATAGACAGATACTAACAGGATGGTGAGACACAGGTGAATGCAATCAGTGAATGAGGGACAGGTGAATGTGATTAGTGATAAGTGATGATGAGTCCGGGCAGTGAGTTATGGGAAATGTAGTTTGTGAGTGATAATAGTCTTATGTGTGGAGTGCCCTCTGGTGGCTCTCAAGGGCACTCCAGCTGGTGATCGTTACATACATACTGCTATCGACCTATGTTTCCGAACTTCTGATGCTGGTTTCGTCTCGATCGGACTAGCGGTTTCGAAGATATCAGCTAATGTTTTTAAAGTGCTAAATTACTACGCTGCACAAATAGTATGCCGAAACCTGGCAAGTCTGGTATCGTTGGACTCGGCGTGGATTCAGGAGACAAAAAAAGTTACTCTCATGAAAATAAGTCAATCTCACCTAAAGTTATAAGCATTTGAAAAAAAAAATTCTCCACTAGGTGGCGCTGTTTCGAAACTTCTTGGGCTCATTCAGGGCACCGTGTTGATGACCCAAACCGAGTTTCGTAACAATCCGTTCATGTGTTCATAAAATACAGCATTTTAGCACATAATTCAAAATGGCCGACAGCCAAAATGGCCGATATGGTAAAATTGAATATCAGACGACTCGGCATGCCGTCCTGAATGTAACGAGACCACTTTTATGATTTTTGGACAAACAGTTCAGAAGTTATAAGCAAAAATACCAATTGTTCGTATCTCCGGACCAGTAGGTGGCGCTGCGCCGAAACTCTGTATGTTGCCTCAAGTCATGTTTGTGATGACATGTACCAAGTTTGGTTTGAATACGATAAAGCGTTGCGGAGATATTGCCTTAAGTGTGTTTTTGCAACCGCTACGTAAAATTTGTTTGCGCGTTTATCGCAAATGATTTGACGAATCAACTTGATTTGCAAGATTTTTTGTCAGCATGGTCTGAAGATGATCTGGTTCAATTTTCGTGCAAATCAGATGAACCGTCTAGGACGAGTTCGTAAAAGTAGGTTTTTCGGAAAATAAAAAATGGCGGGAAAGTTTTTATGACGGTAAATTACGTCATATGGTGCAATCGAATCGTCTTGAGCCAAGGAATCAGAGGATAAAAGAATTTTGTTTCTAGCCCTTATGGTTCAAAAGTTATTAGCATAAACATGAGTCAAATTTTGGACTGATGGTGGCGCTAGAGGGATTGAGTTAGAGACTCCAAATTTGCTATGGTGACTTTTCTGACTGTCCTCTATGAGTGTGCCAAATTTCACAACTTTTTACCATACGGTTCTATGGGCTGGCATAGACTTCGTGGCGGAAGAAGAAGAAGAAGAAGAAGAAGAAGAAGAAGAAGAAGAAGAAGAAGAAGAAGAAGAAGAAGAAGAAGATGAATAATAAATATAGCTGCAAGCAGCAATACCGGGGCCAAGCGCAAAGAAGAAGACATGACATGCCAAAATGGCTGGCAGTGTCAGATCAACTGCAGCAATGAGCAATTAATCACATTTTAAGATAATTTTAGGCAAAAGGCTGAAAAATGCTTTGTAGTCTGAGAGTGTCAGACCAACTGCAACAATGAACAATTATACAGTTTAAGAAGATTAGGCAAAATGGCTGAAATATCATATATAGAGTCACTGATAATATAAGTTAATGGTTTATCACTTTTGACCAATAGGTGGCACAGTTACGAAATGTATGTGGTGTGGTCAGAATAAGGGAACAATGACACATGCAAAGTTTGATGCCAATATGTCAAAGCATTGCAGAGATACAGCCTCAAGAGTCATTTTGGCATCATGCCTCAACTTCGTCGCTGCGGTTTACAAAAACGGTTTCATCTATTGATGCAAAATCCCTAACTTTTTGTTGACACAGTCTGAAGATGATACGATTTGATTTTGGTAGAAATTGGACAAACGGTCTAGGATGAGTTTGAAAAAGTTGGTTTTGATCAAATAAGAATATTGAGGACAGTATGTTTGACCAAATATGGTAAAATTAGTATCTATATTCTCGGCATAAGCCAATAAATGTATTATGACCAGTTTCATTAAACTAGGCTAATTTAATCAAAAGTTATTAGCATTTTTGTAAATTTTGTTATAACCTTTGACCACAAGGTGGCACTGCCCCAAAACTTTTTGGGTACCTTGAAAGCATGGTGCGGAAGACATACCACATTTCATAACGATAGACTAATGCGTTTGTATTTTAGCAGATAATTAAAAATGGCCGACAGCCAAAATGGCCGATATGGTAAAATTGAATATCAGACGACTCGGCATGCCGTCCTGAATCTAACGAGACAACTTTTATGATTTTTGGACAAACGGTTAAAAAAATTATAAAAGCAAAAATATCCATTCTTTGTATCTCCGGACCAGTAGGTGGCACAGCGCCGAAACGCAGCATGTTGCCTCAGGTCATGCTTGTGATGACATGTACCAAGATTGGTTTGAATACGATAAAGCATTGCGGAGATATTGCCTTATGAGTGCTTTTGCAACCGCTACGCAAAATTTGTGTGCGCGTTTATCAAAAACGATTAGACAAATCAACTTGATTTGCAAGATTTTTTGTCAGCATGGTCTGAAGATGATATGGTTCAATTTCTGTGCAAATCGGACAAACCGTCTAGGACGAGTTCGCAAAAGTAGGTTTTTTGGAAAATTAAAAATGGCGGGGAAATTATCATGACCGAAAATGACGTCATAGGGTGCAATTGAATAAGTATGAGCCAATGAATGTATTATGACCAGTTTCATTAAACTAAGCTAATTTAATCAAAAGTTATTAGCATTTTTGTAAATTTTGTTATAACCTTTGACCACAAGGTGGCACTGCCCCAACACTTTTTGAGTACCTTCAAAGCATGGTGCGGAAGACATACCACATTTCATAACTATAGACTAATGAGTTTGTAAAATATAGCATTTTAGCACATAATTCAAAATGGCCGAGAGCCAAAATGGCCGATATGGTAAAATTGAATATCAAACGGCACGGCATGCCGTCCTGAATCGAACCAGACTACTTTTATGATTTTTGGACAAACGGTTCAAAAGTTAAAAGCAAAAATAGCCATTTTTTGTATCTCCGGACCAGTAGGTGGCGCTGGGCCGAAACGCTGCATATTGCCTCAGGTCATGCTTGTGTGATATGTGATTATGTGATTTTTCTATTGCTATTCTAAAATTGCAGGGTCATAACTTGTAGACATTGGAAATGCAATTGCAAGCAGACTTTTCTTTTCCATTTGAAATGTGGCAGTCGTTGTGCATTCATGTAAACAATGCAAATGGCAATGCGCGATTTGCAATTGCGTTTGGATTATGTCACATTTTATGCATCCACAAATTGAAAACGCAATTGCAAATACAATTTGCAATTCCTTTTGAAAATTGTCCGCGATATCCTTCCATACAAAGAACAAACATTTGCTTGATCAGCCGCTACAGTAGCACATTGCAAAACTATATCTGTACCTCCAGCTCTCTTTGCAGAACACAATCATTGCTCCCTGTTTCTCCCCAACCATTCCTCCGCCATAATCTTTTTTCTTTTTCTCCCTTTTGGTGCAAATCGGCACACAGACAATTTGGACTGCAAGTTTCTGCACTGCAGTCTATATTTTTGCGCGAGAATGTGAAAACCCCCTGTCGCCGATCCATCGTGCAGTGTGAACACAGCAGTGACTGAATGCTGGCCCAGATAGTCATGCAGTGTGAAAAGAGCAGTGATCTGACGATTTTGAACATCGTGCAGTCTGAACTCGGCATTACTCTACACACACTCCAACCAGTGTCAAAACACTGCAATTACTACACACTCAATGCAACATAAGGGCTCTCACATTACAGATGTATAACATCACACACTCTGCCCTCCAGAAGGCTGGGCTCTGTTAGCTTTTGAGAGAAGATTCTTCTGCTCACTGTACAGTGAAACAGTAATATTGTGAAATATTATTACAATTTAAAATAACGGTTCTGTTTGAATATGTATTTATTAGTGTCTCTACCTCAGAGCTGCAGCTCAATTTCTTCTCTCACACACAATTAAAACATTTATAAGTGTTAATCTGAAAAATGTGTAGACAAGCTACTATAATGAAAAAGAGTCTGTCAGTCTATGAACAGGTATAAAGTTGATGAAGTTATCCCATAATGCTCTTGCAGTGGTGTCGCTTATGAACACAGAGAGCAGGAGTCACATGTTCATGTCCTTCAGTCTCTGTTCACTAGAGTTCAGTTGTAGAAACATGTGACACCACTGGCTCCGCCCACACACACATTTCCTGCTTTGAGGAAGGACTGACAAACCTCGAGACGCAGGTAATCACTTTAACATTAAAGACACTGACTTTTGTCTCGCATAGTATAATGTGTAAATATGATATACAACACAAATGCAGATTTTAGAGTGATTATGTGTGTGTGTGTGTGTGTGTGTGTGTGTAACTGTAGAAGCTGCAGAAATGGTAGGTTTCACTTTCATATTAGTCAGAGAACCAACAACACCAGAGTGTGCGTCTAATATTCTGTATATTTCAAGTGCAAAATGTGCAGTATTGTATTCAGTGGTTATGAAGTGTAAAGGTCAAGCTTTTATTACTGTTCCATACATTTTTATTAAAGTACATTTACATATTTTATTTACAAATTTATCACATACTGCAAACCGTCAAGTCAAGTCAAGTCAACTTTATTTATATAGCACTTTTAACAATGTAGATTGTTTCAAAGCAGCTTTACAGTGTTAAACAGGAAAATAATGCAGCATAATTTTATTCAGCTGTAGAGCCATTCTGGAAAAATTTCAAGTATCATGACACACACACACACACCTGGGGCAGTGGCCAGGCATTTTTACTGGTGCCTGGGGATTGGGATTGTGATTAGACCAGATATTTTCAGTTATAATATATCTTGAGTGTATGAGTGAATAGCGATGCTCAGATCCACAGAAACACCTCAAAACAATCATTCAGTTTTTTCTTAATGTGTGTGAAAAACATCTTGCATACAAAATATATATTTAAACAACAGCCTATTAAATAAATTTTTTGGGCATAGTGTGTGTGGTAACATGATGGTGTCGGAAGCAAAAAAAATCTGGATGGGTCCTCTCTTAGAATTTTTTTACTGGAGTAGATGCCATTTACATTAGGTACAAATATACCGCCTTGTTTGCTAAACGTCTGGTTGGGCCAGACAAAATGACAGAAATCACTGTATCGTTGAGAGGGGTAATAGTGTAGGGCTGAGACATATGATAGATAGTTCGACCCGAGGTTCGAATCCGCCTTTTGCTGAACTCGCTCTACTCCCTTTGATCATCACATATCAGATCGGAAAGGCATTTATTTTAAATAAAAAAATATCAAAATATTAGAAGGGTGGAAATAAAGCATCTAACGTGTTTAATAATAAGTGTTTATTGGTTAGGGGTGGGTAAACAGACATGCGCTGAATTAGAGACGATAAAAGTGGGTGGGTCCAATATCATTGATCTTAAAAGGTGGGTGGGTCTTGTCCCGCACACATACAATGGTTCCGACGCCCATGATCATGAGTGTGTGTTGATGAAGTAAAATCAGTGTAATCTCTGACAGGACGATGAACAGACAGACGTCAGGAGTCAGAGAAGATCAGCGTCTGAAGACTGAAGACACAACATCATCATGGCCAGCAGAGAAAGCAGAGGTGAGAGACTGCTCTATATATTAATAGTTGAAATGAAACATGTTTGCCGTATACAGCGACACTTCCAAAACGGTCTTACTTCCAACTCGTCACATATTGACTCTTGGTCAGGACCCTTTAGTGTCACTTTTCTGAAGCGCAGGTGCTCCATTGATTTCAGTTGATTGCCCAATGCGTCAGATCAAGATTTTCATTTGTAAAAGTAGACATGATTTTATGAATATTTAGGCTATTTTTATATTTTAGAGCAACTAATCCCACTCCTTCCCTAAACCTATCCACTTCTCAACAATATAACACACATAACAGACAAATAAAAGTACAGTCACAGGTATTTATGGCAAAAACTGACCAAAAAATTTTATTAACTCATGTTAAATCCCAAGTCTTTAAAAAAAATCGAGATATAAAGTCAGAGTTGAGTGATATAAACTCAGAATTGAGTGATATAAAGTCAGAGTTGAGAGATATATAGTCAGAATTGAGTGATATAAAGTCAGAGTTGAGTGATATAAAGTCAGAATTGAGAGATATAAAGTCAGAGTTGAGAGATATAAAGTCAGAGTTGAGTGATATAAAGTCAGAGTTGAGTGATATAAAGTCAGAGTTGAGTGATATAAAGTCAGAATTGAGTGATATAAAGTCAGAGTTGAGTGATATAAAGTCAGAGTTGAGTGATATAAAGTCAGAGTTGAGTGATATAAAGTCAGAATTGTGAGATATAAAGTCAGAATTGAGTGATATAAAGTCAGAGTTGAGTGATATAAAGTCAGAGTTGAGTGATATAAAGTCAGAATTGAGTGATATAAAGTCAGAGTTGAGTGATATAAAGTCAGAATTGAGTGATATAAAGTCAGAGTTGAGTGATATAAAGTCAGAGTTGAGTGATATAAAGTCAGAATTGAGTGATATAAAGTCAGAGTTGAGTGATATAAAGTCAGAATTGAGTGATATAAAGTCAGAGTTGAGTGATATAAAGTCAGAATTGTGAGATATAAAGTCAGAATTGAGTGATATAAAGTCAGAGTTGAGTGATATAAAGTCAGAGTTGAGTGATATAAAGTCAGAATTGAGTGTTATAAAGTCAGAATTGAGTGATATAAAGTCAGAGTTGAGTGTAAAATAGTGTGAGAATTGAGTGATATAAAGTCAGAGTTGAGTGATATAAAGTCAGAATTGAGTGATATAAAGTCAGAGTTGAGGGATATAAAGTCAGAATTGAGTGATTTAAAGTCAGAATTGAGTGATATAAAGTCACAGTTGAGAGATAAAAAGTCAGAGTTGAGTGATATAAAGTCAGAATTGAGTGATATAAAGTCAGAGTTGAGAGATATAAAGTCAGAAAGTCAGAGTTGAGCTATATAAAGTCAGAGTTGAGTGATATAAAGTCAGAATAGAGTGATATAAAGTCAGAATTGAGTGATATAAAGTCAGAGTTGAGTGATATAAAGTCAGAATTGAGTGATATAAAGTCAGAGTTGAGTGATATAAAGTCAGAATTGAGTGATATAAAGTCAGAGTTGAGTGATATAAAGTCAGAGTTGAGTGATATAAAGTCAGAATTGAGTGATATAAAGTCAGAATTGAGTGATATAAAGTCAGAGTTGAGTGATATAAAGTCAGAATTGAGTGATATAAAGTCAGAGTTGAGTGATATAAAGTCAGTTGAGTGATATAAAGTCAGAGTTGAGTGATATAAAGTCAGAAAGTCAGAGTTGAGTGATATAAAGTGAGAAGTGAGTGATATAAAGTCAGAATTGTGAGATATAAAGTCAGAATTGAGAGATATAAAGTCAGAGTTGAGAGATATAAAGTCAGAGTTGAGTGATATAAAGTCAGAGTTGAGAGATATAAAGTCAGAAAGTCAGAGTTGAGTGATATAAAGTGAGAAGTGAGTGATATAAAGTCAGAATTGTGAGATATAAAGTCAGAATTGAGAGATATAAAGTCAGAGTTGAGAGATATAAAGTCAGAGTTGAGTGATATAAAGTCAGAGTTGAGAGATATAAAGTCAGAATTGGGTGATATAAAGTCAGAGTTGAGAGATATAAAGTCAGAGTTGAGAGATATAAAGTCAGAAAGTCAGAGTTGAGTGATATAAAGTGAGAAGTGAGTGATATAAAGTCAGAATTGTGAGATATAAAGTCAGAATTGAGAGATATAAAGTCAGAGTTGAGTGATATAAAGTCAGAATTTAGTGATATAAAGTCAGAATTGAGTGATATAAAGTCAGAGTTGAGTGATATAAAGTCAGAGTTGAGAGATATAAAGTGAGAAGTGAGTGATATAAAGTCAGAGTTGAGTTATATAAAGTTAGAGTTGAGTGATATAAAGTCAGAATTTAGGGATATAAAGTCAGAATTGAGTGATATAAAGTCAGAGTTGAGTGATACAAAGTCAGAGTTGAGAGATAAAGTCAGAGTTGAGAGATATAAAGTCAGAAAGTCAGAGTTGAGTGATATAAAGTGAGAAGTGAGTGATATAAAGTCAGAATTGTGAGATATAAAGTCAGAATTGAGAGATATAAAGTCAGAGTTGAGTGATATAAAGTCAGAATTGAGTGATATAAAGTCAGAGTTGAGTGATATAAAGTAAAGAGTTGAGAGATATAAAGTGAGAAGTGAGTAATATAAAGTCAGAGTTGAGAGATATAAAGTGAGAAGTGAGTGATGTAAAGTCAGAGTTGAGTGATATAAAGTCAGAATTGAGTGATATAAAGTCACAGTTGAGAGATATAAAGTGAGAAGTGAGTGATATAAAGTCAGAGTTGAGTGATATAAAGTCAGAGTTGAGAGATATAAAGTGAGAAGTGAGTGATATGAGTTGAGTGATATAAAGTGAGAAGTGAGTGATGTAAAGTCAGAGTTGAGTGATATAAAGTCAGAGTTGAGAGATATAAAGTCAGAGTTGAGAGATATAAAGTCAGAGTTGAGTGATATAAAGTCAGAGTTGAGAGATATAAAGTCAGAATTGAGTGATATAAAGTCAGAGTTGAGTGATATAAAGTGAGAATTGAGTGATATAAAGTCAGAGTTGAGTGATATAAAGTCAGAGTTGAGAGATATAAAGTGAGAAGTGAGTGATATAAAGTCAGAGTTGAGAGATATAAAGTGAGAAGTGAGTGATGTAAAGTCAGAGTTGAGTGATATAAAGTCAGAATTGAGTGATATAAAGTCACAGTTGAGAGATATAAAGTGAGAAGTGAGTGATATAAAGTCAGAGTTGAGAGATATAAAGTGAGAAGTGAGTGATATAAAGTCAGAGTTGAGTGATACAAAGTCAGAGTTGAGAGATAAAGTCAGAGTTGAGAGATATAAAGTCAGAAAGTCAGAGTTGAGTGATATAAAGTGAGAAGTGAGTGATATAAAGTCAGAATTGTGAGATATAAAGTCAGAATTGAGAGATATAAAGTCAGAGTTGAGTGATATAAAGTCAGAATTGAGTGATATAAAGTCAGAGTTGAGTGATATAAAGTAAAGAGTTGAGAGATATAAAGTGAGAAGTGAGTAATATAAAGTCAGAGTTGAGAGATATAAAGTCAGAGTTGAGAGATATAAAGTCAGAGTTGAGTGATATAAAGTCAGAGTTGAGAGATATAAAGTCAGAATTGAGTGATATAAAGTCAGAGTTGAGTGATATAAAGTGAGAATTGAGTGATATAAAGTCAGAGTTGAGTGATATAAAGTCAGAG
This sequence comes from Gobio occitaniae, assembly GCA_033150135.1. Classification (NCBI taxonomy): domain Eukaryota; kingdom Metazoa; phylum Chordata; class Actinopteri; order Cypriniformes; family Gobionidae; genus Gobio; species Gobio occitaniae. The sequence continues at coordinate 26,078 of JARQWZ010008012.1, forward strand.
TTGAGAGATATAAAGTGAGAAGTGAGTGATATAAAGTCAGAGTTGAGAGATATAAAGTGAGAAGTGAGTGATGTAAAGTTAGAGTTGAGTGATATAAAGTCAGAATTGAGTGATATAAAGTCACAGTTGAGAGATATAAAGTGAGAAGTGAGTGATATAAAGTCAGAGTTGAGAGATATAAAGTGAGAAGTGAGTGATATAAAGTCAGAGTTGAGTGATATAAAGTCAGAATTGAGTGATATAAAGTCAGAGTTGAGTGATATAAAGTCAGAATTGTGAGATATAAAGTCAGAATTGAGAGATATAAAGTCAGAGTTGAGTGAAATAAAGTCAGAGTTGAGAGATATAAAGTCAGAGTTGAGTGATATAAAGTCAGAATTGAGTGATACAAAGTCAGAATTGAGTGATATAAAGTCAGAGTTGAGAGATATAAAGTCAGAGTTGAGAGATATAAAGTCAGAAAGTCAGAGTTGAGTGATATAAAGTGAGAAGTGAGTGATATAAAGTCAGAATTGTGAGATATAAAGTCAGAATTGAGAGATATAAAGTCAGAGTTGAGAGATATAAAGTCAGAGTTGAGTGATATAAAGTCAGAGTTGAGAGATATAAAGTCAGAATTGAGTGATATTAAGTCAGAGTTGAGTGATATAAAGTGAGAATTGAGTGATATAAAGTCAGAGTTGAGTGATATAAAGTCAGAGTTGAGAGATATAAAGTGAGAAGTGAGTGATATAAAGTCAGAGTTGAGAGATATAAAGTGAGAAGTGAGTGATATAAAGTCAGAGTTGAGTGATATAAAGTCAGAATTGAGTGATATAAAGTCAGAGTTGAGTGATATAAAGTCAGAATTGTGAGATATAAAGTCAGAATTGAGAGATATAAAGTCAGAGTTGAGTGATATAAAGTCAGAGTTGAGTGATATAAAGTCAGAGTTGAGTGATATAAAGTCAGAATTGAGTGATATAAAGTCAGAGTTGAGTGATATAAAGTCAGAGTTGAGTGATATAAAGTCAGAGTTGAGTGATATAAAGTCAGAGTTGAGTGATATAAAGTCAGAGTTGAGAGATATAAAGTGAGAAGTGAGTGATATAAAGTCAGAGTTGAGTGATATAAAGTCAGAGTTTAGAGATACAAAGTGAGAAGTGAGTGATATAAAGTCAGAATTGAGTGATATAAAATCAGAGTTGAGAGATATAAAGTCAGAATTGAGTGATATAAAGTCAGAGTTGAGTGATATAAAGTCAGAATTGAGTGATATAAAGTCAGAGTTGAGTGATATAAAGTCAGAATTGTGAGATATAAAGTCAGAATTGAGAGATATAAAGTCAGAATTGAGAGATATAAAGTCAGAGTTGAGTGATATAAAGTCAGAGTTGAGTGATATAAAGTCAGAGTTGAGTGATATAAAGTCAGAGTTGAGTGATATAAAGTCAGAGTTGAGAGATATAAAGTGAGAAGTGAGTGATATAAAGTCAGAGTTGAGAGATATAAAGTGAGAGTGAGTGATATAAAGTCAGAGTTGAGTGATATAAAGTCAGAATTGAGTGATATAATGTCAGAGTTGAGTGATATAAAGTCAGAATTGTGAGATATAAAGTCAGAATTGAGAGATATAATGTCAGAGTTGAGTGATATAAAGTCAGAGTTGAGTGATATAAAGTCAGAATTGAGTGATATAAAGTCAGAGTTGAGTGATATAAAGTCAGAGTTGAGTGATATAAAGTCAGAATTGAGTGATATAAAGTCAGAGTTGAGTGATATAAAGTCAGAATTGAGTGATATAAAGTCAGAATTGAGTGATATAAAGTCAGAGTTGAGTGATATAAAGTCAGAGTTGAGTGATATAAAGTCAGAATTGAGTGATATAAAGTCAGAGTTGAGTGATATAAAGTCAGAGTTGAGTGATATAAAGTCAGAATTGAGTGATATAAAGTCAGAGTTGAGTGATATAAAGTCAGAATTGAGTGATATAAAGTCAGAGTTGAGTGATATAAAGTCAGAATTGTGAGATATAAAGTCAGAATTGAGTGATATAAAGTCAGAGTTGAGTGATATAAAGTCAGAGTTGAGTGATATAAAGTCAGAGTTGAGTGATATAAAGTCAGAATTGAGTGTTATAAAGTCAGAATTGAGTGATATAAAGTCAGAGTTGAGTGTAAAATAGTGTGAGAATTGAGTGATATAAAGTCAGAGTTGAGGGATGTAAAGTCAGAATTGAGTGATTTAAAGTCAGAATTGAGTGATATAAAGTCAGAGTTGAGAGATAAAAAGTCAGAGTTGATTGATATAAAGTCAGAATTGAGTGATATAAAGTCAGAGTTGAGAGATATAAAGTCAGAAAGTCAGAGTTGAGTTATATAAAGTCAGAGTTGAGTGATATAAAGTCAGAATAGAGTGATATAAAGTCAGAATTGAGTGATATTAAGTCAGAGTTGAGTGATATAAAGTCAGAATTGAGTGATATAAAGTCAGAGTTGAGTGATATAAAGTCAGAATTGAGTGTTATAAAGTCAGAATTGAGTGATATAAAGTCAGAGTTGAGTGTAAAATAGTGTGAGAATTGAGTGATATAAAGTCAGAGTTGAGGGATGTAAAGTCAGAATTGAGTGATTTAAAGTCAGAATTGAGTGATATAAAGTCAGAGTTGAGAGATAAAAAAGTCAGAGTTGATTGATATAAAGTCAGAATTGAGTGATATAAAGTCAGAGTTGAGAGATATAAAGTCAGAAAGTCAGAGTTGAGTTATATAAAGTCAGAGTTGAGTGATATAAAGTCAGAATAGAGTGATATAAAGTCAGAATTGAGTGATATTAAGTCAGAGTTGAGTGATATAAAGTCAGAATTGAGTGATATAAAGTCAGAGTTGAGTGATATAAAGTCAGAATTGAGTGATATAAAGTCAGAGTTGAGTGATATAAAGTCAGAGTTGAGTGATATAAAGTCAGAATTGAGTGATATAAAGTCAGAATTGAGTGATATAAAGTCAGAGTTGAGTGATATAAAGTCAGAATTGAGTGATATAAAGTCAGAGTTGAGTGATATAAAGTCAGAATTGTGAGATATAAAGTCAGAATTGAGAGATATAAAGTCAGAGTTGAGTGATATAAAGTCAGAGTTGAGTGATATAAAGTCAGAGTTGAGAGATATAAAGTCAGAAAGTCAGAGTTGAGTGATATAAAGTGAGAAGTGAGTGATATAAAGTCAGAATTGTGAGATATAAAGTCAGAATTGAGAGATATAAAGTCAGAGTTGAGAGATATAAAGTCAGAGTTGAGTGATATAAAGTCAGAGTTGAGAGATATAAAGTCAGAATTGAGTTATATAAAGTCAGAGTTGAGAGATATAAAGTCAGAGTTGAGAGATATAAAGTCAGAAAGTCAGAGTTGAGTGAAATAAAGTGAGAAGTGAGTGATATAAAGTCAGAATTGTGAGATATAAAGTCAGAATTGAGAGATATAAAGTCAGAGTTGAGTGATATAGTCAGAATTGAGTGATATAAAGTCAGAATTGAGTGATATAAAGTCAGAGTTGAGTGATATAAAGTCAGAGTTGAGAGATATAAAGTGAGAAGTGAGTGATATAAAGTCAGAGTTGAGTTATATAAAGTTAGAGTTGAGTGATATAAAGTCAGAATTTAGGGATATAAAGTCAGAATTGAGTGATATAAAGTCAGATTTGAGTGATATAAAGTCAGAGTTGAGTGATATAAAGTCAGAATTGAGTGATATAAAGTCAGAATTGAGTGATATAAAGTCAGATTTGAGAGATATAAAGTCAGAGTTGAGTGATATAAAGTCAGAATTGAGTGACACAAAGTCAGAGTTGAGAGATATAAAGTCAGAGTTGAGAGATATAAAGTCAAAAAGTCAGAGTTGAGTGATATAAAGTGAGAAGTGAGTGATATAAAGTCAGAATTGTGAGATATAAAGTCAGAATTGAGAGATATAAAGTCAGAGTTGAGTGATATAAAGTCAGAATTGAGTGATATAAAGTCAGAATTGAGTGATATAAAGTCAGAGTTGAGTGATATAAAGTAAAGAGTTGAGAGATATAAAGTCAGAAAGTCAGAGTTGAGTGATATAAAGTGAGAAGTGAGTGATATAAAGTCAGAATTGTGAGATAAAAAGTCAGAATTGAGAGATATAAAGTCAGAGTTGAGAGATATAAAGTCAGAGTTGAGTGATATAAAGTCAGAGTTGAGAGATATAAAGTCAGAATTGAGTGATATAAAGTCAGAGTTGAGAGATATAAAGTCAGAATTGAGTGATATAAAGTCAGAGTTGAGAGATATAAAGTCAGAGTTGAGTGATATAAAGTGAGAAGTGAGTGATATAAAGTCAGAGTTGAGAGATATAAAGTGAGAAGTGAGTGATGTAAAGTCAGAGTTGAGTGATATAAAGTCAGAATTGAGTGATATTAAAGTCAGAGTTGAGAGATATAAAGTGAGAAGTGAGTGATATAAAGTCAGAGTTGAGAGATATAAAGTGAGAAGTGAGTGATATAAAGTCAGAGTTGAGTGATATAAAGTCAGAATTGAGTGATATAAAGTCAGAATTGAGTGATATAAAGTCAGAGTTGAGAGATATAAAGTGAGAAGTGAGTGATATAAAGTCAGAGTTGAGAGATATAAAGTGAGAAGTGAGTGATATAAAGTCAGAGTTGAGTGA
>JARQWZ010008013.1:0-30735 GCA_033150135.1 Gobio occitaniae
GCTCTGCCTTCATGTGCTGGTGATTGATTGTTTTTGTCAGTTTATGAACGATGGTACCCGTTTCCATCTGAGGGTGAGGGCTCATGCGGGGCACGACCGGCGTCCCACTCGCTGTCTGAGGCCCTAATGACTGGCACAGCAATGCCATGCCCTTCTAATTAAAAAGGTTCTGGATAGACAGAGCATAGTTAAACTAAGGAAAAGAGGTGATGTGATGTATCCTTGATTTCTCTGCCCAGTACTCTTTCTCAGTGGGTTTGCATGCATGAATGAGGGTGTTTCTTCAACTTCTAAACTCCCTGAAAATGCACTTTTTAAATGCATGTCCAATAATGAATGTAAAATTAAGTCTGTCATATTTTCACCCCAAAAACATCAAATAGCACTTCCACCATACCATCTAAAGTCATTTTGGGGTGGAGCTAAGATTTTCATTTTTTTTTAGAATAAAATGACAGATTCCTTTGTTTTTATAATTTCACATAGTTAGCATTTTATGTCAGAAACATACATTATGAAATAATACCTTGACATTCTTATCTTCCTAATTTGTATACACCGTGTTCCAAATTATTATGCAAGTGACATATCAGTAGGATTTTAGTTTTTCAAAGAAAGTGTTTGTTTGTTTTATTTCTCCATATCTTTTTAGATAGAATTAATCTCAGACAGGTTTGTTAAATAGTTTGCCAGGTCTACTTAGGTAAATGAAAACCCTACTTAAAGAGGCTGTTCCACATTATTAAAGGGTTAGTTCACCCAAAAATGAAAATTAATTCCTCACCCTCATGTCGTTCCAAACCTGTAAGACCTTCAGAACACAAATTAAGATATTTTTGATGAAATCTGAGCACTTTCTGACCCATCCACTGCAACGTTACTGCAACTTTCAAGGTCTAGAAAGGTAGTAAAGAGATTGTTAAAATAGTCCATGTGACTACAGTGGTTCAACCTTAAAGCTACACTGTGTAACTTTTTTAGTTTGTTCTTAGCTAAAAACACTTAGTTCTTTCAAAAATATATGTGCTCATTAATGCATATTTACTTCTTTCAAGTAATAAAGTATTCTCGTAAGTTTATAATATGCCATTGAAAATACATACGGTAATGGGTTCGAATGCAGGTCCCATGTTGCCCCTCCATCTTGAAAGTACATCAGCCAAAGAGGGACATACCCGTGAATTCAAGCTTTGCCTTTCGCGTTTTAACACTCAATGGCACCGTGTCGAATGTGGACGAGGTCGAACTGGAAGCCATATTAATCTTGGACTAAATCGGCCACCGTAGGAGTTCAAACGAAATCGGAATTGAGAGGAAGAGAAACTAATATTCACTGGATGGTCATATACCTTTTAACCGCTAGATGGGGGAAAATATCACACAGTGTAGCTTTAATGTTATGAAGCTTTTATGAAAACTTTATTCAACAATCTCTTCTCTTCCCTATAATGGTGCGTTCACACGAGATGCGAATGAAGCGTTTTGCGCGAGTGATTTACATGTTAAGTCAATGCTAAGACGCAAATTGACATTCTGTGGTGCGATTTGCGCGAATGAGGCTGCGCGAATGATGCGATTTGCGTGAATGACATGGCGCGAATTGAGCGTTTGACACGCAAGTTAAAAAAATCTGAACTTTGGCGGATATTCGCGCCGCGTTAACCAATCAGGAGCTTGCTATAGTAGTGACAACAATGAGGAAAAAATCATATGTGGATACCCGGAGCTGTACAATACATCTTCAAACTTTATAGGAACAAGAATAAAAAGGGTCTTGCTTGGAAGAAAGTGAGTGAAGATGTCAGACAATCTGGTAAGTTGTAAAAAACGCTCTTTACTCAATTTGAGCTATACATAGGGTAATTTCAGGGTGATTGGGACACTTTTTGCCATTGAGATGACTTGGAAAAGGTGTCCCAATCACCCAGAATTCACCCTCTTGACACTACAAGCTAGTTAAAGCCGGCAAATTGAGCTTATTCACCGTGTTTTAAAACAATTCATGTCAGCCATTTCACAACGAGACGAGCCGGCTGGCAGAAACCCCTTCCATGACACAAATTCGCGTCTGTTGTGTAGTGAATGTCACACACGAATTAAGCGAATTTCACGCGCGTATGAAGCGAGTAAACTCAAAAAGTTCAAGCGTCCAACTACGCGCGAATAGCACGATTTATTCACTTTATTCGCGTCTGGTGTGAACGCACCATAACTCACTTACACTATTCACTTTGTTGGGCTATTCACAAAGTACAGCGCTTCCTAGTTTTACGGTAAAACACCGGCTCACTATTGGCTGAGCACGATCACATGATCACATGATCACATGCATGCGTTGTGGTGCTTGTGTGAATCGCATAGGAGACTGGTACGGAGAGGAGATTGTTGAACATTATTTTCATTTGTTTTTGTGCACAAAAAGTATTTGCGTCGCTTCCTAACATTAAGGTTGAAACACTGGAGTCACATTAACTATTTTAATGATATCTTTATTATACACTCTAAAAAAAAAAAGGTTCTATATGGCACCAAAAATGTTTATTGGCTCGTAATCATAGGGGAACATTTTTAAGTGCTATATAGCACCAATTTTGGTGCTACAGTGGTTCTTCAGCGGTTCTTCAGAGGTTCTTCACCGGTTCTTTGACTAAGGTGCTATATAGCACCGCTAACTAAGGTGCTATATAGCACCGCTACCATATACAGAACATTTTAAGATATGGTGCTATATAGCACCAAAAGTGGTTCCTCTATGATTACGACGAATAGTAATCATAATAGAACTTTTTTTTTTTTAGAGTGAATCTTTCTGGACCTTGAAAGTTGCAGTCTATATGGATGGGGCAGAGAGCTCTCGGATTTCATCAAAAAAGTTCTTAATTTGTGTTCCGAAGATGAACGAAGGTCTTACGGGTTTGGAACAACATGAGGGTGAGTTATTAATGACAGAAAGTTTTTTTGGGGTGAACTAACCCTTTAAGCAAGTCACAGTTCTCATGTAATATGGGGAGGAAGACAGATATTTGATGAAAGATGAAAAGCATGAAATGGTGCAGTGTTATGCAAAAGGCATGGAGACAACTAATATTGTGTGAAAACTGAATGGAGATCAAACTATCATACACTCAAAAAAAAAAGGCTCGTAATCATAGGGGAACCTTTTTTAGCGCTATATAGCACCAATTTTGGTGCTTCAGTGGTTCTTCAGCGGTGCTATATAGCACCTTAGTCAAAGAACCGGTGAAGAACCTCTGAAGAACCACTGAAGAACCACTGAAGAACCGCTGAAGAACCACTGAAGCACCAAAATTGGTGCTATATAGCACTAAAAAAGGTTCCCCTATGATTACGAGCCAAGAACCATTTTTGGTGCCATATAGAACCTTTTTTTTTTTTAGAGTGTAAGATTTGTGAGTAATTTACAGCACAAGAGAACTCGGTCAGATAAAGAATTATTAAGGAAAGTTTCTGTCAAAAAAAAAAAAAGCAATAAAAAGACAGCTAAAAAAAGCCACTGTTGAGCAGCAAACAGGTATTTGAAGCTGCTGATGTTTCTGGAGTCTGGAAAAACCTCTCCATGCAGGCTGGCAGTTGTGCGTAAAGTTGCATTTCTGCCACCTCAAACCAAAGCTCACAAAGAGAAACTTGCTTAATAATGTATAGAACAACCTCTTCAAGTAGGGTTTCCATTTACCTAAATAGACCTGGCAAACTATTAAACCTGTCTGAGATACCAGAGACCTGAGAGACCTGTCTGACTGATACCAGTTATCTCAAAAGATATGGTGAAGTAAAACAGACAAATACTTTCTTTGTTTTAAAAACTAAAATCTGAATGTTTATTGAACTGAAATTCTACTGATATGTCACTTGCATAATTTGGATTACACAGTGACTGTGAAAGTCTGGGAAACTGGTAAAACAGAGAAATCTATACATTTTAATGAGAACTTAAATAAAAGAAGAAAAAAAAAAGGCATTATTAAATGACATTATTTTTCATACAATTCTATCACTGGAACGAAAGTGCTTGTAGTTGAAGAAACACCCACAAGATAATATATACATACTATCTTGTGCGTTCCACTTTGTTCTTTATATACAGCAACACCAAAAGGTGTGGTGAGCAGCTCACTCGCACCAAAGTCCCATCATCACCAGCTTTCTCCATTACCTCTGTCAATCTGACACCCTGTTTCTCGACTTCAGTTCTGTCCTGCAATATCACACGGACGTGTGAAGAGGACCTGTGAGTACACATGTATATTAACAACATTTCCATTCAGTGCTGGTCAATCAGGCCTGCCGCACTCTCTCAGATGCAGCCGCAGCGTCTCTCTCCCCTCAAGTACCCCGAGCTCACGCTCCGCAGTGCTGCCGTACAGATTGCAGGCCAGGCTTGTCTGACTAGATAAAAGATTGCGCAGGATTGACGCTGGGGGGACGATAGCCCCTGTGACACGTGCTGCGCTCTCTTCTCTCTCTTCCTCTCGCTCATTCCCTTCCCGAAATGCTCCGTGCCTTCACTCATTTACATAACAGACTTCTGACACCTTTACTTTATTCATCAATCACAGCGCTTCTCTCCCAGTCTACCTTTTGTCTGAGCATGTCTCTGCTCCATCAGGACCTGCACAAAAGATTAATTTCACAGTTTTTTTGCCCTCCCTGCTTCCCCCTCTCCATAATCCTCTGCTTTTTTAAAACCCTCCCTTCTCATTCTTTCATTTCAAAGATACAAAGCTCACGAAATGACAGTAGCTAGATAATGAAAACAACAATGCAAGCAATTTTTACTCCTGCAGGTTGCATCGTTGGATTTCCTCTCCCTTTCCCGTCCCTGTTTCTCCTTCTTCTTCATTCCCATTTCCGCTGAGGCGCTGCCATCTGTCTAAGGTTCACGCTGCCGTCCCGCTCTTTAATCTGCATACTGGCAGCACTGGGCCCGCCACCTCACTGAATTCATCTATGCCCCTCTCCGCCACCCCTAACACTAATCTTTTGCTTCTACATACTTCTGAATTATTTATCAAGCTTGGAGTTTCCTTTCTAGCCTCCCACATACTTTTAAACAGAGACAAACCTAACAACATTGAGCACTGTCAAATCATTTAAGTATGATGCACTTAGTCCATAATGGCTGGCTATTAAAAAACAATTTCACTAAACTTTAGCAACATTTTAGCACAAAAATCTCTGTCCTTTTACTAAGCATCCAGATATAAGCTTTTAAATAAACAAATAAATGTGTAAAAGACATTCCAGTGATTGTATACATTTTCTATCGATCATGGGGGCATACAATTCATCAAATATATCATATATTGTATCCAGGCCTTCTGAGTGCACTCTCGGCATTTTAAAGAGCCGACTCAGGTGCTTGGATCGCAGTGGTGGAGCGATGTTGTACGTAGTATGCTAGATGGTGGTAGTTTACGGCATCCTCCAAAATCTAGTACTCAGAGCCGGCTTGCAAATATGCAAATGTAGGCACTTACTTTGTGGGCATGTTTGCAGCATTACCTGATTTGCAAAAGGGTACTAAAACAGTGTGTCAGAATAAACAACGGCATCAGCAACCGCTTAACTCATTCTTCACGAGTTTCTCCGACTGCGAACAGCGCAAATTGTGCATTCATGACAGAAATGTACAAAACTGTTGATGCCGGACATCATCATATTTTAGATCTCCACAGATTTTAAGCTTTGGTTAATGCAAGTAAGTGTTTGTTAAAGAGTGGAACGGTGGAAAAAAACTCCATTTAATAATGGAGAGGCGCTATTTTAAACTGTACACATCTGCTTGTGAGTGCTGTTGCTCGCAGTAATGGGTCACTGGATGCCTTTGGGCAGGGCATGGACATTAGCTCCACAGGACAGCAGGGGCAAACAGCCTCATCCAACACCTGAACTTATTTAACAGGATAATTACCTCCGTGCGACTCTTCTGCTCTAGATAACTAACAGTGTTAAAGGTAACGCCATATAAAGACCCAGTGACCCCGCACGGCTCGGCAAAAACACAATTAACTTGACGCAAACATAACGAGCAAACAAAACAGAAAACAATGCAGTTGCTGCACGCCATTTCTTTGTACACAAGAAGATGGCGCAGTCAGGTATGGTACACCAAACCCACTGACACGTAGTTCAAAGGACATTTGCAGATAGTTTTTTTGAGCCCAGACCATCCCTTTTCTTTTCCTCCGTCGCTTTATCTCCCTGTTTACACCTCTCGGCTTTTCCCTCTTGTTCTCTCTCTTTCTGGGTGGAAAATGAGCTCTCTCCACCCACCGCAGGTGGCGCAGGGAGGGAAGAGAGGAAGCGAGTGTCTTGATTTATCGGAGGCTGTCAGCCCCTCTGAGGATTGGAGGCTACGGGAGGGTGGCGTCTCCTCCTTGGCCCCTTGGCTGGCTCTGAGGCAGACCCCATCTCTCATTAGGAGAGAGCTGCAGTTCTACTTGAAAGTGACATTCACACTCCCCTCTCCTCTCACAAATGCAAAGAGATGACAGCCCCTCGCCACTTAAAAGCCCGGGTCCCTCTTTTCGGGCCCAGGAAAACATCAATTTATTACATTAGGTTTGGCAGATATCCATATGATACCTATACGACACAAATAACCCACCCCCTTTCCATTACAAACACTCACTCACTCACACACACTCACTCACTCCTCACACTCTTCCTGTCGTTTCCTTCATCACCTCGTTCGGCAGCCCACCCTCTTGTTCGCCAACACCTCCTCACGGCTGTCACCCTCGCTCCAACCAAACATTTTGTTTGCTTGTCGGGATTTTAATTCACAATTAGCTCATAGGAGCATGTAAGGCAGTGGGGACAAAAACATTTTTCAGGGGGGTGTGTCTACAACAGGCACTTACCTCCAGTCCCTCATATTTAATTATCTACTGAAAGTTAGAATGCAAATAAATAAAAACATTTACACATAAAACAATGGCAGTCTCTAATTTGAAGCGTGATGTGAATGTTGCCGTTTTGTATCTCTAAAGCATTGCGTGTTAGGAATTCATGTTAGGGAATGTCAGTGTATAATACATTCAATAAAATACTGTATATGTAGTCAAAGCGTCACTTTAAAAAATAATAAAAAATTAAAATAAATAATAAAAACATCTGGCGGAGCTTGTTTCACAATTGCTTTTATTATATTATTATTATTAGTACTTTTTAAATTACTAATCTTATAATTAGTCAGCCAATATCTGTAAATGCAATCAAGATAACTTAAAAATACAAAGTCTTAGCAAAACAAATGAACATTACAAATATAAATATTAAACAACAACAATATTATTATTAATAATAATAATGTTATTAATAAAATTAATCATATTGTCATTATTATTAGTTAATATAATATAATATAAATTATTATGGTAACACTTTACAATAAGGTTGTATTAGTTAACATTAGATAATGCATTAATTAACATGTACTAACCATGAACAACACCTCTGTTCAGCATTAGTTAATCTTTGTTAAAGTTAGTTCATAAAAATCCAGCTGTTCAAGGTTTGTTCATGTTAGTTCAAAGTGCATTAACTAATGTTAACAAGATTTTAATAATGCATTAGTAAATGTCGAAATTAACATTAACAAAGATAAATAAATGCTTTATAAGTGCAGTTCATTATTAGTTAATGTTAACTAATGTAGTTAACTAATGTTAACTAATGAACCTTATTGTAAAGTATTACCATTATTATTATTAATATTACTTCATAAAATAGTTTCAATATTAATATTTAATGCAAGTTTTAACTTTAAAAAAACGAAGTCTCAGCAAAACAAATTAAAACAATTAAAATATTAAATAACAACAATAATACAATAATATTAATATTACTATTAGCATCTTCCTAAAATTGTATATATATATATATGTATATATATATATATATATATATATATATATATATATATATATATATATATATATATATATATATATATATATATATATATATATATATATATATATATATATATATATATATATATATATATATACTATATAGGATCCTAATATAATTTGCTTACATATAATGGTAGAATGTTTTGTCAATCCTTAAAGCTGTATATGCAAACTATAGGCACATAATGAGACATACACCCAAGAAATATGCATATCAAACATTCAAGCTGTCATTTCCTTTTTCTGAGAATGAAGGGACATTTTTATAAAACTATAATGGGCCCAGTACGCATAACCGCACGTTGTCTGGCTTGACTGTTAGTGGTGTTGACTAATTAGCCAGTAATAATTGTCCTGGAAATCAGTCTCCATTATTGAATACAATAGGAACGTAATATTCACTCGAAATACAGAGATTGAAGAGGACTGGTGGGGGAGGGAAGCCGTTCGCCTGTATGCTCAGACCAAAGCTGTCAAACACAGAGCAAAGACAAAGTGGAGAGACAGAAGCGTGGGGGGTGGGGGGGTGGGGGGAACGCAGGAACAGCAATGATAGACACGGGAAAATGAAAGACAGAAATCAATCAATTAAGCTCGATTTGGAGAAGATGAGCCGGTGTCACGCAGAGCAGAACTTTTGCATGACAAGGAGAAAAGTGATGAAGGTATGCATCAGAAAGAAAAGAAGTAGCTAACTCGTTCTCCTTCTGTGCCGCTCTCTCTTTAAAGATCACCGGCGTGTCAGGAGGGGGGTGGGTTGCGATATGCAAAACACGGCCTCCATAACCAAAGTAGCCTGCAAAATGAGGTGTCAGCATGCGAAGCTCATTGATGTATGAATGCGGAAAATGAAAAGCGGCAGCAGACAGACGAGGCTAAAGGTGAGACAGGCGCAATGTGAGCAGCTGTACATCTACGTCAAGGTGTTGGCGTAGTGGCCCTCTCTCTCTCTCCTTCTCATCCTACTCACTCTCTCTTCTTTATTTATTTATTTCCCTCTATCTATCTCTTTTCTCCATTGGAAGGGCCACAGCCTAACAAGGAACACCGGCCACAGGACATTGAAGGAATGCTACTCAGGGAAACAATCCTGTTCCCTGTGGAATACTAACTAAACTTGAATGAACCAAATAGTCTCTCTCTCGCTCTCTTTATTTCCTGCAGACCTCATCTGCCGTGTCAAAATACATCACTCGCTATTGTGTGTGCAATTTCAAATTTCTGTCTATATATGATATTACAAGGCTATTGTTTTTACTTCTTATCATTTTTGCCTGTATTGCGGAAACAGACGAGAAGAAAATAGCCACATTCTAGCAGCCATTTTGAAGAGAATGTTCACTTGAATACTGACAACACAAGTTAATCTATAATAATAATAGCACCTTTTATTATATTACTTGTATGTACGGAAGTGAGTAAAATAAATGGTTATAATTCAAATAGAAAGAAACAACTTGAGTAAGGAGAGAGAATAATCACCTGAGAAAAAGTACTAGTAAACAGGAGTGCTTTAAACTCAACTGAATTAACCGCTCAGGTTGAGAAACAGGAAGTCAGAGAAGAGATTTAAGTATTATTGGATTTATTAGTGATTTGTTGAAGTATTGGAGTATTATTATACCTCTAAATGAAATTATGACTATGACGGATAGATGGACGTAGATAGACAGACAGACATTTTTATTTAATACTGTCCTGAATAAGATATTTTACAGAAAAGATGTTTACATATAAAATCCACAAGACAAAAAATAGCTGTATTTATAAAAATGACCCAGTGCAAAAGTGTATGTACCCTTGATTCTTAATACTGTGTGTCATTACCTGGATGATCCACGACTGTTTTTCTGTTTTGTGATGTTTGTTTATGAGTCCCTTGTTTGTCCTGAGCAATGTTTGTCCTAAACTGCCCAATGTTCTTCAGAAAAATACTACAGGTCCTGCAAATTATTTTGCATATTTGAACCCTTTCCAGCAGTGACTGTATGTTTTTTTGATCCATCTTTTCACACCAAAGACAATTGAGCGACTCAAACACAACTTTTAAAAAAAGGTTCAAACATTCACTGATGCTCCAGAAGGAAACACAATGCATTAAGAGCCAGGGGGCTGAAAACTTTTGAACAGGATGAAGATGTCCACATTTTTCATTAGTACTACCCTTCGGAAGCGACAGAAGATACTTAAATGTTAAGTTTATTAACAAATTAAGCAAATTAAGTACAATTTACCTTGACCAATTAACAACCCCCCCCCCCCAGCTCTTAATGCATCTTGTGGACTATACACTAAAAATGCTGGGTTAAAAACAACCCAAGTTGGGTTGAAAAAGGACTAACCCAGCAATTGGGTTGTTTTAACCCAGTGAATGGGTCATTTTAACCCAGCGGTTGGGTTAAATGTTTGCTTGAAACAACCCGATCGCTGGATTAGTCCATTTTCAACCCAACTTGGGTTGTTTTTAACCCAGCATTTTTTAGAGTGTATGCAACATCTTTTATGTAAATCTTATTCAGGACAGTACTAAATAAAAAATAACATGCATGTTGTACGAACCCTCAAATTTTTTTCTAAAATGAATCACATTTTCACAGATTCTGTGAGGGGTTCACAAACTTTCAAGCAGCACAATAGACAGACAGACAGACAGACAGACAGACAGACAGACAGACAGACAGACAGACAGACAGACAGACAGACAGACAGACAGACAGACAGACAGACAGACAGACAGACAGACAGACAGACAGACAGACAGACAGATAGATAGATAGATAGATAGATAGATAGATAGATAGATAGATAGATAGATAGATAGATAGATAGATAGATAGATAGATAGATAGATAGATAGATAGAAAGATAGATAGTAAAACCTGGGTCCTGAAGTGAAATGAGAACTGCCAAGAACTGCATCTTATTGATGGTCAAGCCTGGCAGTCTGCGAAACAGCACATGATGCTGCTTTCATTGAATTGGAAGGATACCTGCTGACAGCAGACTTAAAGGAGCTTCTGGCTGAGCTATCACTGCCTTGATGTGTGTGTGTGTGTGTGTGTGTGTGTGTGTGTGTGTGTGTGTGTGTGTGTGTGTGTGTGTGTGTGTGATTGATAAAACAGATCAGAGGAAACTTGTCTTACAGAGAGTTTGTGATGTTTGTAATGCTTGTTTCATTCCAACCTTATCGCATGGGATTTTAGAGATCTAGTCCATCAGTCTGACTGCAGCATGACCGTCACAGAAAAATACTGTGCGGTTTCGATGACCCAGTACGACAGCAAGAACCTTCAGGCGACATTTTAACGTTTATAATTTACAATATGTGAAAGTATTCAAAAACACGTGTCAAATTTATATTGTTGAACCCTAACTTACATTTTGCAATCATTACAGCTCATTGATAACATAAACTGTGCATAAATACATTGCCATTGCTAACATTAAATCAAAAAGGCCAGAGTCAACGTCCTCTTCAGGCCTTCAGAAATTGTTGTGCGCGTTGGGTAATTTGCTCTTTTGTCAAGGCGGCTGATGCGGTAGCAATTTGCATGCCTCCTCCGTGAAGAGCTTTGAAATAAAGGATGGTCGCTGTAATGCACTAAGTGTTTGTGCCACAGCTGATTGATAAAGTGAAGCCCTCTGTTGTGCAACACTCATCACTGGCCAGAGGGTTGCAAACAGAGAAAGAAGGCAGGAAAGGAAGGAAAGAAAGAGAAATGACACCATATGCAAATTAAAATTGAGAGTGAGTGAGAGAGAGAGAGAGAGAGAGAGAGAGAGAGAGGACGACAGAACAAAATGAGTTACACACCCTCTGCTCGGGAGGATTGCGAAGGGGCGGCGGGGAGGGTCTGTGGAGAGAATGGAGCTGAAATGAGTTGTTTAGGTATGCTCCTGGGTGCAGGACTTGTAAAGCAGATGTCACTCTAATAATGTGCGCTGGCGAACACGCTGGGCCTAAACCCAGCAGGATGAAGCTTCAAGCCCCAGCAATGGCAGCTAATGCCATTTTATGAGGTGCCATCTTATAAAGACAATGCCCACCTCATGCCATGCGCTTAAGCTAGTCAGCTGCAGGCACCAGCAAGCATTTGCTGCAGGGATTTTTATTTATTATTTCCTAAGCCTCAATTTTGAAATCTGATTCCCACCACCCATTTTACTAAAGCCATCGTTTTCCATTTTTTCCTGGACAAGTGCTTCTTCATGTCCTCTTGTCGAGCCGTGGGCTCAAACGAGAACAGACCTTACAGAACTTCACATCCAACTCCTTACAAGTTCTAATGCTTCATGTGCATTCAATCGACATACATTTCTCCTATATCTGCCCAATGCATTACCAAAATTATTTGTTATAGAATTAAAAACAAATGCACTTAGAATAAAATTGGTTAATAAAATTATTGGTTTACACATTGGGGAAACATTAAAAGTCTTAAGATCCATGCAATGCAAATAATATTATATCATGCAATTTCACCATATTAGGAAATGTCACGATATTGTGTTGCTTGCAAATTGTCCATGTTGACATCTGTCGTTATGGCTAATTTCTATGGCAAAATTAAGAATTGGGATTTAAAAGTCATTCTGAATTAAATTTTGAATGATGCACATTACATGAATTGAAGTGATATAGATATAGTATATAATATATACAACCCCAAATCAGAAAAAGTTGGGACAGTATGGAAAACGCAAATAAAAAAAAAAGAAGTGATTTCTAAATTTACTTTGACTTGTATTTCATTGCAGACAATATGAACACAAAATATTTCATGTTTTGTCTGGTCAACTTCATGTCATTTGTAAATATGCATCCTTTCCTGTCATTCAGACCTGCAACACATTTAAAAAAAAGTTGGAACAGGAGCAATTTAGGGCTAGTAATGAGGTAAAATGGTTAAATAATGATGTGATTTGAATTAGGTGATGTCAACAGGTGATTGTAATTATGATTTGGTACAAAAGCAGCATCCAAGAAAGGTCTAATCCTTCAGGAGTAAAGATGGGCCGAGGATCGCCAGTTTGCCAACAAATACGTGAGAAAATTATTGAAATGTTTAAAAACAATGTTCCTCAAAGAAAGATAGGAAGAGATTTGGATATTTCACATTCAACAGTGCATAACATAATTAAAATATTCAAGGAATCTGGAGGAATTTCAGTGTGTAAAGGACAAGGGCGCAAGCCTAACCTGAACAACCGTGATCTCCGATCCCTCAGGCGGCACTGCATCAAGAATCGTCATTCATCTATAAGCGATATCACCACATGGGCTCAGAACTACTTTGGCAAACCTTTGTCAAGTACCACAATACGTAGTTATATCCACAAATGCCAGTTAAAACTGTACTGTGACAAAAGGAAGCCCTATGTTAACAGTGTCCAGAAGTGCCGTCGACTTCTCTGGGCTCGGAGGCATCTGGGATGGACCATCACACAGTGTAAACGTGTACTGTGGTCAGATGAACCAGTATTTGAGGTATTTTTTGGGAGGAATGGACGCCGTGTGCTCCGGACCAAAGAAGAAAAGGATCGTCCAGACTGTTACCAGCAACAAGTCCAAAAGCCAGGGTCTGTCATGGTATGGGGTTGTGTCAGTGCCCTTGGCAAAGGTAACTTGCACTTCTGTGAAGGCACCATTAATGCTGAAAAGTACATAGAGATTTTGGAGCATAATATGCTGCCTTCAAGAAGACATCTTTTCCAGGGACGTCCATGCATATTTCAACAAGACAATGCAAAACCACATTCTGCACACATTACAAAGTCCTGGCTGCGGAGGAAGAGGGTACGGGTACTTGACTGGCCTGCCTGCAGTCCCGACCTGTCTCCAATAGAGAATGTGTGGCGCATTTTGAAGCGCAAAATGCGACAACGAAGACCCCGTACTGTTGCCCACCTTAAGACTTGTTTGCAGAAGAATGGGACAAAATTACACCTGAAACACTTCATCACTTGGTGTCTTCAGTCCCTAAACGTCTTTTAAGTGTTGTGAAAAGGAATGGCAACATTACAAAGTGGTAAATGCTTTACTGTCCCAGCTTTTTTTTAAATGTGTTGCAGGTCTGAATGACAGGAAAGGATGCATATTTACAAATGACATGAAGTTGACCAGACAAAACATGAAATATTTTTAGTTCATATTGTCTGCAATGAAATACAAGTCAAAGTAAATTTAGAAATCACTTCTTTTTTTTTTTTTGCGTTTTCCATACTGTCCCAACTTTTTCTGATTTGGGGTTGTATATATATATATATATATATATATATATATATATATATATATATATATATATATATATATATATATATATATAATTGAATTGGATGCATAGCCGTTAACCTGCAACCTGTTTTGGGGTTCCAATTCACAAGTTGAGAAGCATTGCTATAAAAAAAAGTAGGCCTATTATTGGAGCTGGCTTCAATTAGGCCATATGACTGTGTAAGTCCAAATATGTGAAGATACAGTGTGACTGTGTGCATTTTCCATCCCGTTCTGCAGCCTTCACTCATTACCTAATGTCTCTGAGACCAGGGGTACAGTTTAATAAAAGTTAATCATGAGAAACTTGCTCATTAATTACAATTCTGGTGCCTTCCAAGCACCGTTGCTTGCTCTCTACATGCATTTTTCTCTCTCCTGCTTGTTTGGAGATACATTGTTACACACACACATTCATTCACAGCAAGACATTTCCATAGCTCCAAGCACGGTGGCCTAGAGTAACAGGCCTGAGTGGCAGCGGGGCGGGTTGGGCCACAGACGTCCGCAGACCCTGTCCAAAAACGCAGCAGGGATTGGGTCTGGGATCCAGAAATAAAAGGGCAGAGGATCGGCCCCCAGGCGCCACAGCTTTGCCTGAATATGAAGTTTTAATTTACAAGCCGAGCGCTTGTAATTAAGCACACACAGATATGCGAGGAGCTGACCGATGCTTTTAATGTTTCCAGACCATCACCAAACATGTTATTTGGCTTCTTAAATCATATCGCGCAGACAGTCAAAAGCTACAAAAGCGGAGACTGACAGCCACTGGACTGCACGCACACACATCTATGTGTTTGTTTACGGGTCTATCGATATGTTCATTTGCTAAGGGTGTTTGTTATGTCTGACTTCCTGTTTTGGACTCTGAGATAATCCCTCGTGAGTTGAGCTGAATGTGTGTAGAGAAAGGGCCTTGTTCCAAAAACAGACAACAAGAAGAAAGGACCATTTTAATGAAAGTGTAAACAGCCTCGCCTGTGTAATGTTAGTATGCACATATCAGAATTATCATATGGCTTTGGGTGAAGAGACCAGCGAACCGAGTGTATCATTAAATATGAAGCATTCTTTCTTAGCTAGTTTTTATCTCATTATGTTTTAATGGCTTTGACCACACAGCCTGTTTTAAAAGCATGTTAAAAATGCTGAAATCAACTAACAGGCGCATCCAACCATTTCAGAACACCGCACCAAACAGAATGTCCATTCAAATCAGAAAACAATTAGATAAATTTGAGTACAGTTTACAGAGTAATACATTTACTCACACACTACTTTAGTTACTTCAGACGCATTCAACTGCATTTATATGGCATTGCTTTGTTGAAGCAACTAATTTTCCAGCAAATTATGTCATTGTGGTTGATTGTGATATTGCAGGATCTTCACCCAAAAATTTTATTTCTGTCATTATTTACTCATGTATACATATATTTTGTGTCCCACAGAAGATGTCATACAGGTTTTGAACTACACGAGAGTGAATAAATTAATAAAGAATTGTCATTTTTGGGTGCATTTTACCTTTAAACTTTATTTTCCTAAATATGAGTTTAGTACATGATAATATGCATGTGTGTGTATATTCAGACTCCTATGGGAATGAGATGTTAATTGAAAAAAAAAAAAAAACGGGTGTATACACTGTATTTTCAGGTGTGAACTATGAGGAAGGATGATGAAGACAGACTGAAAATAGTATGGTTAGACCCTAAATGAACCTCAGACTTGGAATGAACAAACTAGGACTGTAAGCCAGTGATTTTCAATGATATGGAAAGAAAACAAACAATACATGGGACTACAAAGCTACTTTTTAATGTCTATTCAATCCCTATTTATCAAAGTAATAATGTCTTTGAATTATCTTAATTTGGAGTAATATAATATATGTGATTAATAAATTATTTTATTAATTTAACTGACAGCCACATTGTTTTTTGTTGTTAGCTAAATCTAAAACTATTAAAATAAAGGTAATTAAAATAAATTAAAAGTAATTAAAATGTAACATTGGTAACTAACTGAAAAAGAAAAAAATGAAAGCCAAATAGAAATATACTGTATATATAATTTTATGAAGATGCTAATAGTAATATTACAATTATTGTATTATTGTTGTTATTTAAACATTCAACAATTAAAAGCAAAAAAAGGGAAAGAGATGTAACCTGTATATAAATTATACTGCTAGGTATATGCATTGTTAAATATAACGAAAACTTAATTGTTCATGATGAGTGCTTTCCCCTTTAATTGTCAGGATGTCATGGGTTAATGCAATTTCCCATTTTGGCTCCTCCTCTTCCCTTTTGCACTGTAACTGCATGGGAGAGGAGAGAGAATAAAAGATCCAGATGAACGAATGCCTGCTGCCCAGTGTTTGCCTGACCAACGCAGCTCAAGATCTACAGAACCCAGAAGTTTTAGCTCTTCTAACTGGTATTGCGAACTCCAGCTGCATCTTTGTGACTGCATTGGCTTTGTGAATCACCGGTTACAGAGACAACGTATCCACACCTGAATATGTACTTTACAACCAGATCCCTTATTCTTTTCAAACCTAAACAAAACACATCCAACAAACAAAACTATATCTAATTCCACCTGACCTGACCTCACCGCTCGTGTGTATGAATAGGAAAAGCATAGTGAATACACTCGTGAAACTCTGTGAAAGTCTGTTGTCACCTTACTCAAAAAAAGAGATCAAACTTCAAGACTGCACAAGTGTGACTGGTAATCCAGGCTATTTAGTCCAAAAGATTGTGTTGCTTCTCCCCCGAACACTGAAACTAAACAGATTAAAAATCTCAGTCAGACCAAAATAGATCCTCGTGATGCCTCTCGAACCTAAGACGCAGACAAAGGTCTGGCAACTGTCTGAACTTATTTACATCTCTATTGATTGGGAGGCTCTTATGGGCAGAGGGCTGCATGAGGAGAGGGAGGCGACCACCTGAATACCATTCCTCCTGCTGTACTGGAGCAAATGTGTTTTGTCCAAGCTAAAGAGGACATGGAGAGAGCCAAGGAGGGGAAAGGGACAACAGGGGGTCACAGCTTAATATTCCAGACCACTTGAAAAAAAAAAAAAAAATAGAAAGGCTGAGAAACAGAAAAGAGGGGGACGAAACAGAACAGGGAAAGGGAGTATACAAGCTTTGAATGATTTTATATGGTAAAGAGACTGCGACAACAAGCTACATATTGATCACTGCCTTTTTCATACCCTCTGAAGTCTGAGCTGTTTTGGGGTCCTTTAGAAGTTTTGACATGCTCTGACATTTGAGCTTTTTTCAGTTGCTTTTAAACATATTAATGCCAAAAAAAGTGTCATTACACTGTATTCAGCACAAATAGGCTACTATAATAAGTATTGTATTTTTGAGAGAATAACGTTTAACGTAAACCTTAAACAAGGGACAAACCTTCCAACATGGCATGCTATTGAAATTAAGCAGGTGCCTCCATGCAACATGTTCCCAGATAATGCAGTTCACAAACGGAGCAGCCCTGGAAAGGCGAGCCAAACCTGAGACCCTAAGAGCAGACCATAATAAATCAGGCAATGTAGGCCACAGTTTAATTTGAGATAAACAGAGAAAACAAGGTCCAAGCATTGTTTCCGTAGCCCATGTCCGCACACTTACTGTATATTCTCCAAACTTTACCGCACCCCACCCCCCCAGCCCAGGTCCTCGCCCTCCTCCACCCAGATCTGTATATTCACAAATGAGAGCTATTCATTGTGGCATTCTTCAGCTGTCCTCACGCCACTGTCGCCGCTCCTCCGCGGCCTTTGTGCTCGGCACAGCGCCTCTCCATCCACACTCTTCATCATCCTGATGGTGCAGCTTTATCTTGCTTTAGTGCAGCTGCTTTCAGCCTATCAAAAGTGCTGAGGGATACAAGGAGAACGGAGAGCAAGTAGAGAGGGAGAAACAGTGAGAATAAGAGAGAGTGAGAGAGCGGGGAATGGCCAGTGCCCACTAGAAGGGATAATTTGTACTTTCTCAATAAATAAGGAGGACAGGCTAATTACTGGCTTAACAAGGGCAGGCCGTGGATCCTCGTGTCAAAAGGACAGGCATAATTATCAACCATCAAAGTGCATTCATATGGCAGCACAAAGAAGAGGTGGAGGGAGAGCGAAAGCAGGCGTAGTGGCAGCGGCGGCGGTGGTGGGGGGTTACTTGTGGCAAATGGATCTGGCTAATAAACAGCGGTGAGAGCGCATTATGGCTGTCTGTGAGGATCCAAGTGCATTAGGACATGGCATGACTATGACCAAAAAGACAAGAGGCATTCTCCGGAAGAGTGGGAGGTGGGAGAGAGAGAAAGAGAGGATGATAATTAAAAGCTCCCATTTGCGCGGGTTTGGCTGGGGGCTGATGCAGGGGGCACAGGCTGGGCCGAGGGGAAACAATGCTCCGCTAATGGTCTAAAGGTGACCCTTTAGAAAGTGGAGGGCAGTGGTGTGCACAGAACTCCACAGGGGCAGACAGGACTGAGGGCCCTTAAACAAATAGTACAACTAGTATTTACACATCCAACTTAAAATATCTGTACTTTCATTTGTTCATTTAAACATTTTTTTTTATTGTAATTTGGATAAAATAGTATAAACAATGTTCAGCAATACTTTATGTATAATTAATTATAACATTATTTTTAATGCATTAATTGTGCCTTGTAATGCATTATATAGTCTTATGAATAATTGTAACCCCAGTTCTAATACATTAAATACACCTTTAGAAAGTAGTATGCATTAAAACACAACAAACAACCATCTCAGATGTAATTAGGGAATATAACAAGGAAGATATCATACATTATAATTTACATTATGAATACCTTTATAATGCATTATACATAAAGGCTTTAAGTAAAGTGTTACCCAATTGTCTATATATGAATATAAATATTAACATAAAGTAATTTTCAATCATCATAATATTCATAACCACAATATAATAGCCTTACAACATGAAAAAGTGAGCAACATGGAAAAAAATCAAACTGTTCCATTATAAAAGCAAATAATAATAATAATAATATACAGTATAACACACACACACACACATTAATATACTGATAATCATATATAGCGCTGTTAAATGTAGATTCAACATATTTTATAGGATAAAAGCAATATATAAAAGTTACAAATGTATTTGCTAATAAAATCATCATATCCATAACTTTTATATAATAGCCAACAACAGCTATTTTCCAATTTTTTTACAGGATAAAAGCAATATATAAAAATAATACAGTACAAGCTAAAGATATATTAATAAAAAATGACACGCCACAATATAAAATATATAAAATTGTGACACAAAAGGCCTGGCAATAAACAGTGAAATTTCTTTACTCTTTTTAACAAACAAACCTAAAAATTATTCATTAATTTTAAGAGTTTGACATTAAACATATTATCTGATTTTCTTCTTCATATTATGAATTTTTTTTAATGACCATAGGGGCACTTTAAGAGTGTGGAATGAAAGGGGCAGGGACTCAAGCTCCTGCTGCCTCCCTCTGTGCACGCCACCTTTATTGGGGATGCCATCTTTTATTTGGCAAACCACAATAGCCACAGACTAGCAAGACACAAGGTCAGCAGAGGTTGTGAAGTTTGGCTGGAGAGGCTTTGAATGATCCATGAGACACATTGAAGACAGGGCAACACCAGGTGGGTTGTGACCAATTTAATTTGGATGAATTGGGCATAAAAAGCAGCCATATTAAAAGGGGAACCAATCTATAGTCCCCATTCTTTGTAAAAGACAATGAAGGAGAAAGGCTGTCTTTCTCTGTAAAGACTGGACGGAGAATGGAGGAATGGAGGGAGGGATGAAGGAAATGAGGTCTTGCAGAGAAGAGAGGAGAAGTTTGGAGAGCTGGGTGAAGAGACAGGGAGGGGGCGTCAAGGGTTACTGTGTCAGATGAAAGAGCTACTTAAATTAGTATCTACCAATGCTATGTTTATCAATGTCTAAATATGTGATGTTTGCTTTTTTTAGTGCTGTCAATCGGTTCATTAAATGACACATTAATCATAATTAATCACAAATATCAATATTTGCTGAGAAAAGAGAAAAGATTATAGAGGAAGATGACTGAATAGAGTGGTCTTTGATGTAAATATACATACACTATATTGCAAAAAGTTTTGGGATGCCTGCCTTTACATGCACATAAACTTTAATGACATCATTCTTAATCCGTAGGGTTTAATATGGAGTTGGCCCACCCTGTGCAGCTATAACAGCTTCAACTCTTCTGGGAAGGCATTCCACAAGGTTTAGGAGTGTGTTTATGGGAATTTTTGACCATTTTTCTAGAAGCACATTTGTGAGGTCAGGCACTGTTGTTGGACAAGAAGGCCTGGCTCGCAGTCTCTGCTATAATTCATCCCAAAGGTGTTCTATCGGGTTGAGGTCAGGACTGTCATGTTGGAACAGGAAGGGGCCATCCCCAAACTGTTCTCACAAAGTTGGGAGCATGGAATTGTCCAAAATGTCTTGGAATGCTGAACCATTAAGGGTTCCTTTCACTGGAACTAAGGGGCCAAGTCCAAACCCTGAAAAACAACCACACACCAAACTTTACACTTGGCACAATGCCGTCAGGCGAGTACCGTTCTCCTGGCAACCGCCAAACCCAGACTCGTCCATCAGATTCCCAGACAGAGAAGCGTGATTCGTCACTGCAGAGAACACATCTCCACTGCTCTAGAGTCCAGTGGCGGCGTGCTTTACACCACTGCATTCGACGATTTGCATTGCACTTTGTGATGTAAGGCTTGGATGCAGCTGCACGGCCATGGAAACCCATTCCATGAAGCTCTCTATGCACTGTTCTTGAGCTAATCTGAAGGCCACACAAAGTTTGGAGGTATGTAGCTATTGACTCTGCAGAAAATTGGCGACTTTTGCGCACTGTGCGCATCAGCATGCGCTGACCCCGCTCTGTGATTTTACATGGCCTACCACTTCGTGGCTGATTTGCTGTTGTTCCCAATTGCTTCCACTTTGTTATAATGACACTTTGTTATAATGCCACTAACAGTTGACCGTGGAATATTTAGTAGTGAGGAAATTTCACGACTGGACTTATTGCACAGGTGGAACGGTACCACACTTGAATTCACTGAGCTCCTGAGAGCGACCCATTCTTTCAGAAATGTTTGTAGAAGCAGTCTGCATGCCTATGCCGATGTGCTTTACACACCTGTGGCCATGGATGTGATTGGAACACCTGAATTCAATGATTTGGAGGGCTGACCCAAAACTTTTGGCAATGTAGCTACTGTATTAAGCATTAACATTAAACATAAGCCAGTCTCTCACTGAGTCGACAACAATGTATTGCACCATCAAAATTGTCAATTTGCCCTCTAAAATTGTATACAGTATTTAGGGGGAATTAACATGAATCATTCTTTTGCTCATTCTGTGATATATTTAAAACAGGCCTCAAGCACATGCACACTCAGACTTACAATGATCAGCACAAATGCTAACATTTATAAGCAAAATAACTAACACAACTTGATTCGATAAACTGAAGAGCTTCCAGGTAAGAGTGAGGTATGTACACTATATTGTTCAAATGTTTGGTACGATTTTTTTAATGTTTTTTGAAAGAAGTCAAGGCCGGTGGCTTGATTGATTGATTGCACTGCACTGGTCTCGTATCTCTCACAGAGGAGCTTCGGAAGCATAAAAAGAGGAGTGACAACAGTGAAGGATGAGAGAGGACCAGGCCTGGATTTTACGTTGTGTTTTGTTTATGTTTTGAGTAGAATAGAGTAAAGTGTTGAACAATTCACTAAGATGTTCGTTTGATAAAAAATACTGTAAAAACAGTATTATTGCGAAATATTATTACAATTTAAAATAACAGTTTTAATTTATTTTAAAATGTAATTTATTCCTTTGATGGTTTTCAGTGTCACACAAATCATTCTAAAGTTCAAAAGACTGACGTTATTTGAAATATGAGTTATTTGTAACATTTTACATCTTTACTGTCACTTTTGATCAATTTAATGCATACAGTATGTGTCTTTTCTGCATTCTCATGCTTCTTTCTGTTGGAACACAATGATTTTACACTGTATTTGACATGCAGCCGGAGGCGATGTACAAACAGTAGAGGTAAAAAACAAAAGCAGCGTGCAGTGCAGACAGGTATTCTTGTAAGAGTGGGATGGTCTGGGCCATTCCACTAAACAGGCCCGGAATGACCATAGGGAAGCCACAGCAGGTCTTTGTTGCGTGTGTGTGAGAGGGAAAGAAAGATGAAAGAAACCGCTTAAATGAAAACGGAAAAAAAAGAGGCTGCGCAAGCTCTTGCCGGGGGTACAAACATCCGGCTAGAAAGGAACCCTAAACCCCAGGTTGGGTTTCGGAGGAAATGGGCAGCAAGGATATAAAAAACAAATGCACACACACACACACAGAGAGAGAGAAAATGTGGCTGAAACCCAAAGTGCAGACTGCAGCCAAAGCCGACTAACACCCAGCTCTCTACTGGCTAGGGATGAAGGGCCAGGCTGTCTCTACTGAAACCACTTACCACCGTCAGTGTTCCTTTCTCCTAACCCCCATCTGGAGCGCTGCCCGAGCTGGAGTTTATTAGAAAGCACCATGTGCGTTACGGATGTTGAGGAATGCACTGGTCAAAACCATATTTGAGGACTTACAAACCATGAACCTGCCCTGTACAGCAATTACTGTGTGTGTGGGAGTGCTATGTGCATATGAACATGCCTTCCTTTAACTTTACTTATATGTGAAGGCATGCTTGCAGGCCTTTGGCCACTGTATGTGGATGCGGATCTCGGTATTTTCTCTATGGGCCCATTTAGAAGACCTCTAATGGAAGGCTCCAGGAGCAGCTGTGGTCATCTAGAGCATTAATTAAAACAAAAATCAGTTTAGCGCAGACCGCGAGAGGAACAGAAGTTTGTTCTGTAGGTTAAATTTAAATGCTTGAGGAGAAGATTTTTTTGCTGAGTTCAAAGGGGCACGAGCACGTTCTTGGCACACTGACTTCTTCAAGTATGAGAAACGCTAAATGAACTCAAACTAATGAAGCACCCGCTATAATGTCTGTATATTGTTGTGATTTAATCACAATCAGTAATACACTTATTTTCTGTGCATCAGTGACCTTAAAGGGATAGTTCAAACTAAAATTTGAATTCTGGTATCATTCACTCATCTGTGTGAATCTGGAACCAGGCTGATAAGCTCCAAATTATTAAAAAAGCACCTTAAATGCCACATAAAAGTGGTCCATATGACGTGTGCACTATATTCCAAGTCGTCTGAAGCTGTAAGATTTGTGAGAACAGACCCAAATGTCAGTCATTATTTAATTTCTCTCTCCTGTAGCTCTCATATATCACCTGTTC
The DNA here is from genome assembly GCA_033150135.1 of Gobio occitaniae. NCBI lineage: Eukaryota > Metazoa > Chordata > Actinopteri > Cypriniformes > Gobionidae > Gobio > Gobio occitaniae. The sequence goes on from JARQWZ010008013.1 coordinate 23,657, forward strand.
TTCCACATATTTAGACTTTATGCATTGTGAATCGTCACATTACGCACAATTGCAATTGATCATGTTCCAGCTATGTTACATGAATGCCATCGATGTTGTAAAAAAAATCTGCATCTATAGCTGGCCAATTTTCAAGCAAAATTTTATAGAATAACAACCTAAATTTCACTTTGTTCCCACACAAAGCTATCAAGTGACTTCAGGAGACTTAGTATATAACCTTTTTATATACACCGATCAGGCAAAACATTATGATCTAATATTTTGTTGGTCCCTGACCCATCGAGGCATGGACTCCACTAGACCACCTGAAGGTGTGCTGTGGTATCTGGCACCAAGATGTTAGCAGCAGATCCTTTAAGTCCTGTAAGTTGCGAGGTGCAACCCAAGGTTTCCCAGCAGAACATTTGCCAAAGCATCACACTGCCTCCGCCGGCTTGCCTTCTTCCCATAGTGCATCCTGGTGCCATGTGTTCCCCAGGTAAGCAACGCACAGGCACCCGGCTATCCACATGATTTAAAAGAAAATGTCATTCATCAGGCCAGACCACCTTCTTCCATTGCTCCGTGGTCCAGATCTGATGCTCACGTGCCCACTGTTGCCACTTTCGGTGGTGGACAGGCGTCAGCATGGGCACCCTGACTGGTCTGCGACTATGCAGCCCCATACGCAACAAATTGCGATGCACTGTGTATTCTGACACCTTTCTATCAGAACCATCATTAACTTCTTGAGCAATTTGAGCAACAGTAGCTCGTATGTTTGATCGGACCACACAAGCCAGCCTTCACTCCCCACATACAACAATGAGCCTTGGCCGCCCATGACCCTGTCGCTGGTTCACCACTGTTCCTTCCTTGGACCATTTTGATAGATACTGACCACTGCACACTGGGAAGAGCTGCAGTTTTAGAGATGCTCTGACCCAGTCATCTAGCCATCCCAATTTGGCGCTTGTCAAACTCGCTCAAATCCTTACGCTTGCCCATTATTCCGGCTTCTAACACATCAACTTTGAGGACAAAATGTTCAGTTGCTGCCTAATATATCCCACCCACTAACAGGTGCCATGATGAAGAGATGATAAATGTTATTCATTTCATGTGTCAGTGGTCATAATGTTATGCCTGATCGGTGTATACACTACCGTACAAAAATTTGGGGTCGATAAAAATTTGTAATAAAGTATCTTAGGCTCACTAAAAGGATGCATTTGTTTGATCGAAAACAGTAAAAACAGTAATATTGTGAAATATTATTACAATTTAAAATAATAATAATATATTTTAAAATTCCTGATGTCAAATCTGATTTTTCCAGAATCATTACTCCAGTCTTCAGTGTCACATGATCCTACAGCAATCATTCTAACGTGATAATTTGGTGCTCAAGAAACATTTCTTATTATTAATTAATGTTGACAACAGCTGCTTAATATTTTTGTGGAAACCAGGATGCATTTATTTTCAGGATTCTTTGATGAATACAAAAGAACAACAAAAGAACAATATTTATTTGAAACAGAATATTTCTAATGTAAAAGTCTTTAAAAAAATTAAATCGTACTGACTCGAAACTTTTAAACTGCAGTATATTATACTTTTTGTCATCATTGAGCTTGTCGGTCTGGACTTACTTTCATCGTATGAAAACAAAGTGAAAAAAGAATGAAAAGTCATTAGATTGGATTGACACAATTACAGAATTGTAATTTTTGAGTGAACTGTCCCTTTAAGAAAAGAACATGTATACAGGATATGGGTCAGTGTGCTTTCTGTAGTGTTATCTTGTACTGTCCAGTTGATGAAGTTAATTCACATATCATGAACACAAAATATAGGCAGCAATCAACAAATGTTTATGATAGAGTATTGTCAAATAAAAAGCCTTTCCATTAGGTCCTTCTCATTAAGAGAGAACAAATGGCATACTAACAAAGCCTTCCTATATCTGCCTCTAAATGCTTCAGATAGTTTACCAGAATGAACTAATGCCCCCATCAAATAGACGTTTAATTGGTGTCTGGTCTACAGCACATTTTACTTCCCCCACGTCATGTTCACAAACACGCACAGAGAGTGAGCTGTCACCTGATATCACAAATGATAATGTATCTTTTGCCCCATTGATGGTTTATAATATGAAACGAGAGGTCGAAGGTGAGCAAACAGGGACGTTGGTGAATAAATGAGATCATGGCTGAAATAGCTAATTAAGTGCATTTTATTTCCATGGCTTGTAACAGGTATAAACATAATAGCTCTTGTCAGGTGGGTTGCTGTGTTGACTAAAACCAGAACCCTGACCTAGCCTGACAAACAGCCCTCTAATCCATTAGAATGCATTATGGAAATGAATGTTGTTGATTTTTAATGTAAACCAACATATTAGAGTCTAAAGATAATTTTTGGTCACAACTGAAGCTGCTCTACCACAGCCCCTCGAAGGAAAGAAAGAAACAGACAGATAGAAAGAGAGAAACAGTAAAAAAAAACAGCCAGAGAGAGAATCAGACAGGACAAAGGGCACAACACTTTCCCCTCTTTTACGTTCTTGTTCGTTTCTCGTTTCCTTTCACGAAGGAAATCAGTTGCATTTGAGAAACACGAGGCACACCTTTTACTTCCCTTTCAGCACAAAATGATCCTGTGCTGCCTTTCAATAGTTGCAAACTAATTTCATATTCAGCATTTCTAAAGGGAGGGGAGGTTTTTCAGGATAGGGAAGTGCTTAATTTGCCTGTCTGAATTGGAGAGGCTGAATAGACATGACCGTGGTCGGGGTCGGGAAGGGGGGGACTCTAACCCTCAGCCCTAAACGCACAGAAGCTATCAAAGAACTGGCCGCTGATGGAGTAATCCACATTCTTTTCTCTGCTGTTTGTTCTCCTGGGTTGATGCTGTCCAGGGAATAGCAGACAAGTGTAAATGAGAGCTAAGGATACCTTGTAATTGACAGGAGTTAATCAGGAGATTGTTTAAAGGAATCGTTCAGGTCCAGTACAACAGCAAAAATGGGACTGACAGCTAAGAGGTTAAATGACTGTAATTAATGACTTAGTAATGCCACACACAATAATATATATATATATATATATATATATATATATATATATATATATATATATATATATATATATATATATATATATATATATAGTGCTGTCAATCGATTAAAAAAATGACTAATTAATCACACATTTTTTCTGTAATTAATCACTTTTAATCACAATTAATGTCACAGCAGCAGGTTTGATAGGCTGCTGTCACTTTAAGATCTGAAGCACATGACGCAGATCCGGATCTGAAACGTATGATGTCCTTACAACTCTTTGCGTTCATTTAACACTTTTTAACTCATTTAAGATTGTGATGCTCAACAAAGCAGACATTTTGACATACTTTTGTGGGTTTGTTTTGTCCATTCAAGCGCAAAAGAGAACTCAACTCAAACTGTCTGAAGCGGCATTCTGTGCGCACGAGTCCTGTGTGTGTCACACATACAGGAGATTCACAGACAGCGTGCCAGTACAAATGTACTTACTTTTCTTACTAAGTTCTTACTTTTGCGTCTTATCGCACTTGAATGGTTGTATGAATGTACAGCACAGCCAAAAGAAGACTTAAGCCGCGTTAATTGCGTTAAATATGAAAACTGAAAAAATGGATCTGACTGAACTGAACTTGTATTGAATTATTCTAAGACAGGATAGAAAGAGCTGCTACAAGTTCCTAGCTACTTTACTGTTGTATAGTACGATCATAGATGAAACAAAACAACCTCCAACCATTCAGAATAGGTTCTGTGGAGTCCTTCTGCTGGTGGAGTTATCCTTTTCAGACTGTTAAACGAAGGACAACGGATGATGAGAGTTCCTCCTCGCCCCCGCCCAAAATGGCTCCCTCACTCAAAGCCACTCCAGAGGGACTAAGGGTCTCTGGCACTCAGTGCCTCGCCGTCCGCTCTGAGACTGCCCTGCCAAGAAAGAGAAGGGTCTCTCATTTTTCTGACACTCTTGTCCTTCAGCCTATTGATCGGTAGGGAGAGAACATCCCCACCATGGCCACTAATAGAAAGTGAAGTTCATCAGCCGCTGCCTGCTGATCCCCTCAACAGACATAAAGATCTATAAAGGCCACCCAACTAACCTTTCCCTTTTTTACCTTCTCGTGTCCCTTCTGTCTTCAACTTTTCTCACATTTTATTTATTTGCCTTTTTTCAAGGGACTTCTTACTATATTTCCTTTATTTATTTTCTATTGATATCTAGTTTTATTTGTTTATTTATTTATTTTATTTATCTGAATCTAGGATTGGTCCAATAAAAAAGGTAGCATGCTAGACTGTTGTTGCAATAGGAAGCTTTTTTTATTTAGCAAGACAGGTTGTATGAAAACACTGACATTGTAATCAAACTAAACCTTTATTCAAAAAATCTTTCTTTAAAAGTACCTGTGAGACAGGGGTTTTTCATGTGTTCTTCTGCAGTTCCTTTCCTGTAAAGAAGCTACTTACTGACACACAGCTATTATTCACAATTTTCATTCACATTATTCCAATTGCATGCAGGGAGCGTCCACCAATGAATGTGTGCAATGAGAGAAGGATTACATTCTAATTACAAAATAACACTGAACACCTCCATCGGGCTGAAACCTTTTATAATCCCGTATAAAAAGATGACCGTAACCTTGGGAGGAGGAAATAAGGAGAGGGAGCTTCTTAAACACGCACACACACACAAAGAGAGAAAACTAAACCCCACTGTCTTTTTCTTGACTGAGTGAGGGAGCTTTATTTTGTTGGGGACATGCAGTCGTGGTTTGTTGTCAGTGCTGGGAGAAATGCACATTTCTCATTCGGGCGACTGAGGGTGAATGAGCTACAGTAGATACACACAGCCCTCAGGCCTCTACGCTGTCTGTCCTCAGCACAGCTCAACTGTAGCCCGGTGATAAGGTAAGGAAATGGACTATTCATGTGTGTATGTCGAAGTTTATGTGTAGAGCCAATTTAATTTTAGAGAGAGAGAGAATAAAGTATTAAAGTTTTTGGTTATGCTTTCAGAAATCATGATTTTAATCGCAATTATTATATTGACAGCCATCATTTTATTCTTTCTCTTCAGGTTACTTCAACACATCTAAAAGTATTCTAATAGTGGGTAGAAAAATAAGTGTCAACTTGATCTTATTGAATAGAAATTATATATATTGTATTTAGGATAGACAGACGAACTGGATCAGCCACAGCTCATTCCACGTGTTAACATATAGGCCAAGGCATTTAGAAGTAGAGCCTAGAACAGGGGTGTCCAAACCCAGTCCTAGAAGGCCACTGTTCTGCAGAGTTTAGCTACAACTTGCCTCAACACACCTGCCTGGAACTTCATAGTATGCCGCGGGATCAGGTGTGTTTAACTGGGGTTGGAACTACACTCTGAAGGGCCTCTTCAGGAGCAGGATTGGACAACCCTGGTCTATAATGAGAAACTTTAGAAAATGAAAGACATTTGTTCTTTCCACATTAAGTTTTTCACAGACAGCTTTTTCGGAAGAGCCACGTCTACACCGGACACGAACGGCGCAATGCAACACAACAAAAGACAATAGAACCCCTTATAATCAGTGATGCTGTCTATACAGGATGCGGCATGACGCGAGCGAAATATGGTAAACCAATGTCTCATTCTATTTATGACTTATTGACACGAAGGACAAATGCTTTGAAATTTGCTTTGTCGCATCCAGTGTAGACAGTCTTTAGTTGTTGCGACACGAGCGATAGCGGTTGCATCCGGTGCAGACACGGTTTAAGGCCGCATTTACACTGCAGGTCTTGATACCCAATTTCGATTTGTTGAATATATCTAACTTACATTTCTGCATTTACACTATACACTTGGTGAAACAACCCAAGGTAGACTTACTGATCCAGGAAAAGCTTAAGCCAAAAATAAAGTAAAAATGGAGCATTTGCAATGGATGCAGACAATAATACAAGCTTTTGCTTTACGCACCATCTTTAAAGGTCTGCAAAACATTGGGTTGAGCCTTCGTCCTTCATTGCACCATTGAAAAGAGTCGTGATCGCATGCTGACGTCATTCGCCACCGTTGCTTTTTCAACGACACGCATTGATGGCAATATCCAATCTGTCCACTTACATGGCTGACGCAAATGCATGTTTGCATTCACATCAGATTTATATCCACATATGAATGAGGCCTGACACAGTTCTGAGAATATCGGATTCCATGTGCTTTTTTCCTGCTTACACATTCGTGGATCATATCTGATCTATGCCACATGAGAGGGAAAAAAAATGCAGCCTAAGTCTCAAACACAAAACTAAACACACATACAAAGCAGACCTTATACAATACATCATATATCACCGTACACAGAATCTTACTAATGATTAAGGGTAAAATAGAAAAAAACTAACGCAAAAAAGGTCAGACTCAAATCCAACACATCAATCAGCTTATTGAGGCTTTTGTGTGTTTTCAAATCACATCTAGGCAGCTGCAAGAACAATACGCTTTCATAAAACAACATTCAAATCACAAAACCCAAATGCAATTATTAAATCTTGCTTCTAGGCATGTTATTGCGCAATGTTTCATTTAGAGCTGAATGAATGTTGAGTAATATTACGTCTATTAGTCAGGATAAGACTAAAATCCACTCTGCCTTAAAACACCCTCTTATTCCTTTCAATTCGAGCCCACAAGTGCCATAAAGCCAGCCAGAATGCTCGACTCATCACGAATTATGACAACACACAAGCCATCACACCACACCCACTGCCATTCATCAATTCCAAAAGAGCCAAGAGAACTGGAGCCTATCAATAAACATGCGTACATTCATACAGAATGTCTGATATTGTAAATACGCTATGAAACTGTTTGTCCCCTTTGCAGGGCATCAAAACACAGGCAACTCATTCATCTGAAATTCTGATTGGAACCAACTCAATTCAATTTCACATGTTTACATGAGTACGGTCAGAAAACGAGGTTTTGATGGCATTGTTATATGCTAGAGGTTCAGTCATAACAGACAGATGGCCA
>JARQWZ010008014.1:12500-30734 GCA_033150135.1 Gobio occitaniae
TGGGTTGTTTTAATCCAGCGATTGGGTTGTTTTAACCCAGCGATTGGGTTGTTTTAACCTAGCGATTGGGTTGTTTTAATCCAGCGATTGGGTTGTTTTAACCCAGTGATTGGGTTGTTTTAACCCGTCCATTGTTGTTGTTTTAACCCAGCGATTGGGTTGTTTTAACCTAGCGATTGGGTTGTTTTAATCCAGCGATTGGGTTGTTTTAATCCAGCAATTGGGTTGTTTTAGCCCTTCGATTGGGTTGTTTTAACCCTTCGATTGGGTTGTTTTAATCCAGCGATTGGGTTGTTTTAACCCAGCGATTGGGTTGTTTTAACCCAGCGATTGGGTTGTTTTAATCCAGCGATTGGGTTGTTTTAATCCAGTGATTGGGTTGTTTTAACCCTTCGATTGGGTTGTTTTAATCCAGCGATTGGGTTGTTTTAATCCAGCGATTGGGTTGTTTTAATCCAGCGATTGGGTTGTTTTAACCCTTCGATTGGGTTGTTTTAATCCAGCGATTGGGTTGTTTTAACCCAGCGATTGGGTTGTTTTAACCTAGCGATTGGGTTGTTTTAATCCAGCGATTGGGTTGTTTTAACCCAGCGATTGGGTTGTTTTAACCCAGCGATTGGGTTGTTTTAACCTAGCGATTGGGTTGTTTTAGCCCAGCGATTGGGTTGTTTTAACCCAGCGATTGGGTTGTTTTAACCCTTCGATTGGGTTGTTTTAATCCAGCGATTGGGTTGTTTTAACCCAGCGATTGGGTTGTTTTAACCTAGCGATTGGGTTGTTTTAATCCAGCGATTGGGTTGTTTTAACCCAGTGATTGGGTTGTTTTAACCCGTCCATTGTTGTTGTTTTAACCCAGCGATTGGGTTGTTTTAACCTAGCGATTGGGTTGTTTTAATCCAGCGATTGGGTTGTTTTAACCCATCCATTGTTGTTGTTTTAACCCAGCGATTGGGTTGTTTTAAGCCAGCAATTGGGTTGTTTTAACCTAGCAATTCGGTTGTTTTAACCCAGCGATTGGGTTGTTTTAACCCAACGATTGGGTTGTTTTAAACCAGCAATTGGGTTGTTTTAACCCATCCATTGTTGTTGTTTTAACCCAGCGATTGGGTTGTTTTAACCCAGCAATTGGGTTGTTTTAACCCAGCAATTTGATTGTTTTAACCCAGCAATTGGGTTGTTTTGAGACTTCAGTTTGCTGGGTTAAAACAACCCAAATGCTGGGTTAGTCCATTTTCAACCCAACTTGGGTTATTTTTAACCCAGCATTATTTAGAGTGTATGCACTCAATCATATCTTTATCAGATAAGCAGACATGCACATAAACTACGATGGAAACACATTTATCGAATAAGTCCCTTAATGTACAACACTCAGCAGAGGCTGTGATTGGCTAACTGGCCTAACCAGTGAACCAATGGCATCGCAGCGTCTCAAATGTTGGTTTGGTGGCTCTGAAACGCATCCCAACACAAGAGCTCATGACGGCGTTTATTGTGTTTCGCCCGAACTCATTTATGATTGAGTGAAATGAGCCACTTCCATTCTTATTACTGATATTTTGCAGCACATACTGAGGGTCAGAGCGGGGTCAGCGCATGCTGAGGGTCAGAGCGGGGTCAGCGCATGCTGAGGGTCAGAGCGGGGTCAGCGCATGCTGAGGGTCAGTGCATGCTGAGGGTCAGAGCGGGGTCAGCGCATGCTGAGGGTCAGAGCGGGGTCAGCGCATGCTGAGGGTCAGTGCATGCTGAGGGTCAGAGCGGGGTCAGCGCATGCTGAGGGTCAGAGCGGGGTCAGCGCATGCTGAGGGTCACAGAGCGGGGTCAGTGCATGCTGAGGGTCAGAGCGGGGTCAGCGCATGCTGAGGGTCAGAGCGGGGTCAGCGCATGCTGAGGGTCAGAGCGGGGTCAGCGCATGCTGAGGGTCAGAGCGGGGTCAGCGCATGCTGAGGGTCAGAGCGGGGTCAGCACATGCTGAGGGTCAGAGCGGGGTCAGCGCATGCTGAGGGTCACAGAGCGGGGTCAGCACATGCTGAGGGTCAGAGCGGGGTCAGCGCATGCTGAGGGTCAGAGCGGGTTCAGCACATGCTGAGGGTCAGAGCGGGGTCAGCGCATGCTGAGGGTCACAGAGCGGGGTCAGCACATGCTGAGGGTCAGAGCGGGGTCAGCGCATGCTGAGGGTCAGAGCGGGGTCAGCACATGCTGAGGGTCAGAGCGGGGTCAGCGCATGCTGAGGGTCAGAGCGGGTTCAGCACATGCTGAGGGTCAGAGCGGGGTCAGCGCATGCTGAGGGTCACAGAGCGGGGTCAGCGCATGCTGAGGGTCAGAGCGGGGTCAGCGCATGCTGAGGGTCACAGAGCGGGGTCAGCGCATGCTGAGGGTCAGAGCGGGGTCAGCGCATGCTGAGGGTCAAAGAGCGGGGTCAGCGCATACTGAGGGTCAGAGCGGGGTCAGCGCATGCTGAGGGTCACAGAGCGGGGTCAGCACATGCTGAGGGTCACAGAGCGGGGTCAGCGCATGCTGAGGGTCAGAGCGGGGTCAGCACATGCTGAGGGTCAGAGCGGGGTCAGCACATGCTGAGGGTCAGAGCGGGGTCAGCACATGCTGAGGGTCAGAGCGGGGTCAGCACATGCTGAGGGTCAGAGCGGGGTCAGCACATGCTGAGGGTCACAGAGCGGGGTCAGCGCATGCTGAGGGTCAGAGCGGGGTCAGCGCATGCTGAGGGTCAGAGCGGGGTCAGCACATGCTGAGGGTCAGAGCGGGGTCAGCACATGCTGAGGGTCAGAGCAGGGTCAGCGCATGCTGAGGGTCACAGAGCGGGGTCAGCACATGCTGAGGGTCACAGAGCGGGGTCAGCACATGCTGAGGGTCAGAGCGGGGTCAGCACATGCTGAGGGTCAGAGCGGGGTCAGCACATGCTGAGGGTCACAGAGCGGGGTCAGCACATGCTGAGGGTCAGAGCGGGGTCAGCGCATGCTGAGGGTCACAGAGCGGGGTCAGCACATGCTGAGGGTCACAGAAGTCGCCAAGAGCTCCAGACCTCCAAACTTCTGTGTCCTTCAGATGAGCGCAAGAACAGTGTGTAGAGCTTCATGGAATGGGTTTCCATGGCCGAGCCGCTCATCCAAGCCTTACATCACCAAGTGCAATGCAAAGCGTGGGATGCAGTGGGGTAAAGCGCGCCACCACTGGACTCTAGAGCAGTGGACACGTGTTCTCTGAGTGACCAATCACGCTTCTCTGTCTGACAATCCCATGGACGAGTCTGGGTTTTGCGGTCGCCGGGAGAACGGGACTTGCCTGACTGCATTGTGCCAAGTGTAAAGTTTGGTGGAGGGGGGATTATGGGGTGGGGTTGTTTTTCAGGGGTTGGCCCCTTAGTTCCAGTGAAAGGAACTCTTAATGCTTCACCAAGACATTTTGGACAATTTCATGCCCCCAACTTTGTGGGAACAGCCCCTTAAGCCCCCTAAAGACATGGATGAGCGAGTTTGGTGTGGAGGAAGGTTATGCAGGCCAATCAATTATATAAATATAAAACATCAAGAGGGTGCAGTAAAAATCTAGATGATCATCTTCAAATTCAGACTCCATTAGCAGATTTTTTAATCTTCAGTCATTTTGCTTCTCCAGTAAACGTATCTTGATTTTAAAAATTGTTTAGATATTTGTGCTGTTAAATGAGACAAAAATACAGTTTTTATTTGTTGTTGCAGTGACTGATTAAATGCAAGTTTTTAGGAACAGAATGTGCTTTCTATCCTTCATTTACAGGCCCTGCATGTACTTCTCTGAATAACAATATGCCTCGCCCCTTATTATCTTCTCCCAGGCCATCTGCAGTGTTGAATTAAAGTGTGCTTTGAAAAAGAAACATTTGTGAACGCTTTGAAAAGTCTAGACAATTCCCACTCTTTTTTTCCTGAGAATATCAACGCTGGGTTTGTACCATAGAGCCCACAAGCCAAAGGCTCTGTTCCCTGAACCACCTGACCCGCCTGGGTCACATGACCCTCAGAGTCCAGTTCAGGACTTCAATAGTTTGTGTGACCTTTTATGTGTCCTGGTTATGAATGGTTATTCAAATACACGATCGCTCATAAAATACCCCTGTGAGAAAGAAGTGTGCATTTGTAGAGAACTTCAAATCTTAAAAGTATGTTTTTAAAAGACTATACTTGCAGATAATATATAATCAATGAAATAAAAGGCCACTTGGCCCCACTTTATATTAGGTGGCCTTAACTACTATGTACTTACATCAAAAAATAAGTACAATGTACTAAGGGTAGGGTTAGGTGTAAACGAAGTGTAATTACAAATGTAACTACAGAAATTAATAATTATTAATTATTAAAACGTAATTACATCCAGGTTTATAAAAAAATTTAAGTACAATGTAAAGACATGTATGTACAAAATAAGTGCAATGGATCAAATGATGTACATAGTAGTTAAGGCCACCTAATATAAAGTGGCTCCGGCTATTTTTAAAAAGTGCATTTTGTAATAATGTCAAATTAAAAGTTTGACTTTAAAGTACATTTTGAATCTATTTGAAGGGGCGTGTCTGCTGTGAGACTTCAGTGTAAACGCCCACTGCTGTGATTAGCATTAAGAGTTCCTTTCACTGGAACTAAGGGGCCAACCCCACCCCATAATCCCCCCTCCACCAAACTTTACACTTGGCACAATGCAGTCAGGCAAGTCCCGTTCTCCCGGCGACCGCCAAACCCAGACTCGTCCATGGGATTGCCAGAGAGAAGCGTGATTGGTCACTGAGAGAACACGTCTCCACTGTTCTAGAGTCCAGTGGCGGCACACTTTACCCACACTTTGCACTGCACTTGGTGCTGTAAGGCTTGGATGAGCGGCTCGGCCATGGAAACCCATTCCATGAAGCTCTACACACTGTTCTTGAGCTCATCTGAAGGACACAGAAGTTTGGAGCTCTTGGTGACCCTCAGCATGCGCTGACCCCGCTCTGTGACCCTCAGCATGCGCTGACCCCGCTCTGTGACCCTCAGCATGCGCTGACCCCGCTCTGTGACCCTCAGCATGTGCTGACCCCGCTCTGTGACCCTCAGCATGCGCTGACCCCGCTCTGTGACCCTCAGCATGCGCTGACCCCGCTCTGTGACCCTCAGCATGCGCTGACCCCGCTCTGTGACCCTCAGCATGCGCTGACCCCGCTCTGTGACCCTCAGCATGCGCTGACCCCGCTCTTCGTGGCTGAGTTGCTTCCACTTTGTTATAATCCCACTAACAGTTGAGCGTGGAATATTTAGTGGAGGGGCGGGCGTGTAACATGCAAGGGTAAGACTATATAATGTTGTTTATAGAGGTCATTCTAGACGGCTGCTCTGACATATGCATGCTATATCTGTGGCAAACATTTAACATGAAGCCAAGCGATTGGTTAATCATAAAGCCATGTGCTGATCAGCCTCACCATTCAGAAGCACCTGCTCCTTGTGTTGTGCTTCAGCTGTGCTGTCTGTCAAATACCAGATACCAGAACACATCCACACGCTTCACTACTGAACCCCAAACACAGATCCGCTTTCATCCGCTCGCTCGCATGTCCTGAACGCAATTACCTCGGCTGTGTGTGATTCCCTGCCTCGGGTTAAAGGGTTAGTTCACCCAAAAATGTAAATTGTGTCATTAATGACTGAGCCTCATGTGGTTGGACACCCGTCAGACCTCCGTTCATCTTCAGACACAAATGAAGATATTTTAGTGTAAATCTGATGCTCTGAAAGGCCTCCATTGGCTCAACTTTACACTCTCAAGACCCTTAAAAGACACTAAAGACGTCGATACAAAGTCCATCTCACTACAGCGGCTCTACAATAACTTTATGAAGATAAGAATAGTTTTTGTGCGCAAAAAAACCCTAAATAACAACTTATATAGTGATGACCATTTCAAAACACGGCCTCATGAAGCTTCGAAGCGTTATGAATCAGTGAGTCGATTCAGCGGTTCAGAGCGTTATGAATCAGCGAGTCGATTCAGCGGTTCAGAGCGTTATGAATCAGTGAGTCGAATCTGCGTTTCAGAGCGTTATGAATCAGTGAGTCGATTCAGCGGTTCAGAGCGTTATGAATCAGTGAGTCGATTCAGAGCGTTATGAATCAGTGAGTCGATTCAGTGGTTCGAAGCGTTATGAATCAGTGAGTCGAATCAGCAGTTTGAATCGCCAAATTTCAGCAGTTTGGCGGTTTGACACGCGATCCGAATCATGATTCGACTCACTGATTCATAACGCTTCGAACCGCTGAATCGACTCACTGATTCATAACGCTTCGAGGCTTCTGTGTTTTGAAATCGTCATCACTATATAAGTCGTTATTTAGGGTTTTTTTGCGCACAAAAACTATTCTCGTCTTCATAAAGTTATTGTAGAGCCGCTGTAGTGAGATGGACTTTGTAACTTTAGTCTTTAGTGTCTTTTAAGGGTCTTGAGAGTGTAAAGTTGAGCCAATGGAGGCCTTTCAGAGCATCAGATTTACACTAAAATATCTTCATTTGTGTCTGAAGATGAACGGAGGTCTGACGGGTGTCCAACCACATGAGGGTCAGTAATTAATGACAGAATTTTCACTTTTGGGTGAACTAACCCTTTAACTCGGGAAAACAGACATGAATGAATGCCGATATGCAGATTTGCGTTTTCTCAGAGCTCTAAATGAGCAGCCCAAAGCTCTTCTCGTGCCAAGTCACACTTTCTCAAATCCACAGTTCATTTGTTGAACAGCAGACGGCCTGTTGACACAGAACACACACACACACACACACACACACCAAGCCGAACATGTGTGTTTTCTAGACATCTGGTGGGCCGGAGAGGCAACTGTCGCGGACAGGTTTGCGCTTTGGGGGATTGTGAAGAAAGACCTTATTTGTCTCCTTCACGTTTTCCCCCTCAGGCAAAACACTGGCCTTGTGCCACACTTTCACAACTGCTAAAAATGCTTTTCCTACTTAGTATTTTTGTCTTGTTTTCAGTCAAAATATCCAAAATATCTTACATTAAGAAGCATTTACTAAACAAGCAAAAGTTTTTGTCTTGTTTTGGGGAAAAAATAACTAAAAATTTAGAGAGTTTTTGCTTAAAATAAGCAAAATAATCTGCCAATGGTGTAAGGAAAATAATCTTGTTTTCTGTTTGAATTAAGGTTATTTTGCTTACCCCATTGGCAGATTATTTTGCTTATTTTAAGCAAAAACTCTCTTAATTTTTAGTTATTTTTCCCCAAAACAAGACAAAAACTTTTGCTTGTCTAGTAAATGCTTCTTAATGTAAGATTTTTTAGATATTTTGACTGAAAACAAGACAAAAATACTAAGTAAGAAAAGCATTTTTTGTGGATTTGAACCACAGGAGGCTCGAGTGCGTAAGGCAGGGGGTCCAAACTTTTTTAAAAGGGGGCCAGATTCGATGCTGTGGGGCCGGTTCGTTTTCTAAAATATATATATATTTATTAGGGCTGTCAAAAGATTAATCGCGATTAATCGCATCCAAAATAAAAGTTTGTGTTTGCATAATATATGTGTGTGTACTCTGTTAATTATTATTTATATATAAATACACACACATTCATGTATATATTTAAGAAATATTTGCATGTATATACATTTATATAATCTATAATATATATAAATATAAATGTTTTATATATAAAAATATTTTTTTTTCTTAAATATATACATGCTTGTGTGTGTATTTATATATAAATAATAATTAACAGAGTACACACACATATATTATGTAAACACAAACTTTTATTTTGGATGCGATTAATCGCGATTAATCTTTTGACAGCCCTAATATATATATATATATATATGGTTACACTTTATTTTGATAGTCCACTTTAGACATTCTAACTATAAGTAACTTTGCAACTACATATCAACTAACTGTCATTAGAGTATTTGTAGACTGTCTGCTTAATATTTACTAAAACTTTATTTTGTTGGTCCCCCAACAGTCATTCTACTGACTATAAGTAACTTGGCAACTACAATTCAACTTATTCTACTAACCCGAACCCTAATGTGGCGTTCACACCGGACGCGATTCGCGCGAATAATTCGCGCTAATCGCGCGAAGGTGGACGCGTGTACATTTTGAGTTCACTCGCGCGAATCGCGCGTGAAATTCGCGCGAATCGCTTGTGACATTCATTCACAACAGATGCGAATTCGCGTCATGGGCGGGGCTTCCGCCAGCAGCTCGTCTCGTTGAGAAATGGCTGACATGGGCTGTGTTTACATGTCTTTTTTTTTTTGTTCATATCTACTGTTAATGTGTGACAAAACGTAGTTTTAAGACTTTTTCAGTCGATAATGTAGTTGTTTAAAGCTCAAATCTTTGGTTTATTTACATAAACAGTGCCTATCTGAACATTTTATCTGCCGTTGTCGGAGCTGTGAGCTCCAGCGGACAGCGCGCTCAGCGCACGTGAAAGCCGGCGAGGGCAACCTTTCCTCGGCCAGTCCTTCTGCCGTCTACCGCTGGCTCTGATGTCTCTGTGGTGTGTCTCGAGCTATAATTCGTCTTGTAACGGCCTATCTTTGGTCTCATGGATCTATAATTTGTTCCCTGGCAAATCGTTTAGGCTGAGGGCAAAGATAAGTTTCATTACTTTATATTTTTAGGCTATAACTGTACGTTGCAGTTGTAACGTTAGCCTACTAGCACTGACTTTGAATGTTTGACTGCATTGTTTGCCTTATTTCATGTATAGCTTGTTATACATTACTTATACTTTTATATTATTGATCATACATAAACTTGCATTTAACAAAAAGAGACTGGGTTGTGTTTCATGTCATTTAATGTTATCACAGTGATAATCATATTGTCTGAACCAGATATTAATATACAGATTTTCTCCTCATTGTTGTCACTACTAGAGCAAGCTCCTGATTGGTTAACGCGGCGCGAAATATCCGCCAAAGTTCAGATTTTTCAACTTGAGCGTTTCGCGCGATTCACGCGATTCGCGCGAATCGCGCGTTCAAAACGCTCAAGTCGCGTCCTTCTCGCCGCCTCAATCGCGCGAATCGCGCGAATCTCGCCGCCTCATTCGCGCGAATCGCGCCGCAGAATGCCATTTCGCGTCTCTGCATTGACTTAACATGTAAATCACTCGCGCGAATCGCGTCCGGTGTGAACGCACCATAACACCTAACCATAACCTACCAGTCTACTGACAGTCAACTAATACTCTAATGATAGTTCGTTGACATGTAGTTGCAAAGTTACTTATAGTTAGTAGAATGTTTAAAGTGGACTATCGAAATAAAGTGTAACCATATGTATATCTTGGAAACCTGACAGATTTGAGCTGACAGTAGAGCAGCTTGAGACAGGACACAGATGTAAATGTATAGATATTTAACAATATCTGTAAAACTTTCATCAACCAAAAAGTTTTAATGGGTGAAATTTAAACATTATTAGTGAGTTAGAACTCTATTCTTATTTAAATTAACGAGTACTCTATTTAGATCACCACAGGTAAACCCACACTACAAAAACCAAAACCACACATATTTTCCAGTCCAAATATCTAAGAATTCTTAAATCAAGATGCTTTTACTAAGGAAAATTGCATATTTTTTTCTTGATTTCTGGGTAAAAAATTAAATAGTTTTTGCTTAAAACAAGCAAAATTATCTGCCAATGGGATAAGAAAAATAATCTTGTTTCTGTTTGCGACAGAAAGAAGAAAGAAGATTGCGAAGAGAAACAATATTAGCTTTCAGACTCTAATTTTCATATATTTGGTGACTGATTTTCAAAAGAGATGAGAGAGCAGGAGATAAATAGCGATATATTCGTCATTTGTGAACTATAACGCACGCTCTTTCCATATGTTTTTATATGAATTTTAGAGATTGAATTCAAATCAAATATTAACATTACTGCCCAAACTACTTCTCAATAGGATGTCTACCTCATAGATATTTTGAAAAGGTATCTATTTTTCGGGGTCTCTGTTTTTTGGTATAAAATATGCGGGTCAAATTGACCCGTGAACATCACGAACGTAAAACAGTAAATGTGTGTGTATATGTCAAAACACATCAGCGTGTTGAAACTTTGCATGCATGTTCATGACTCTAAATGAGAAAAAGTCACAAAATTTAAATTAAAAAAACATAGGTTAACTGATATTGCTGACAACTTAAAAATCAAAACGGGTCAAATTGACCCGCAACATAACACATGAGATATTAACCTACATTTCTGACAAATTACCATGGTTACAGGTTTAGTGGTCATGTGATGGAGACTCTCAGCAGGTAAACATTATGTCTGGCGGGCCACATTTCATATATTTTAATAGACACGCTGCGGGCCGTTTGGAAATCATCCCGAACTTTGGACAGCCCTGGCTTAAGGGAAATGAAAGGCTCAAACAGCTGCTGAAGTTATCGGCGTTTCCTCCGCGTGTTCAGCAGCTGAATCACAAGCATGCTCTCAGATATAGAGTTTCAGTTCAGCGTATGATTGGGAGACGTCATGATTATTTTATTATTTCTCAAGGTTGTAAGCACTTCTTCTGGGTGGGTGAAATGTTCATGATACGTCTTACGCAAGTACAGCGTTTCAACAACAGCAGGTGCAAAGAGAAACTGTACAAACTGACACACAGAGGTCAGACTGAGCCACTGAAACTGCTCTATTAATACCAAACGTGCCTTATTGGAGTTCATACTCTAAACAATCATGGGTCATTTATTCTACCCAAAACCTGGGTCATTTTTTTGGGGATATTTTTCCAGTGTTTGAGTAGTTTTTGTGTTACTCAGATCCCGGGTCAGACATAACAAAGAATCAGACTAAAAATTTAACCAATTAAAATAAATAAAATATATTTAAAAAATAAAATAAATAAAATAAATACATAAAATATAATATAATTATTATAATTTTATTTATAATAAAATAAAAAACAAAAAAAATAAAATAAAATAAAATAATAAAATAAAACCAAGTAAAACAAAATAATAAAATAAAATATAAATTAAATTAAATTAAACAAAAAATAAAAATATAAAATATAAAATAAAATAAAATAAAATAAATAAAAAATATTTAAAAAATGAAAAAATAAAATAAAAACATAAAATATAATATAATTATTATAATCTTATGTATAATAAAAAAAATGTACAAAAAAAGTTTCATTAAAAAAAATAAATAAAAAATAAAACGAAGTAAAACAAAATAATAAAATTAAATATAAATTAAATACAAATAAATACAAATAAATAAAATAAAATAAATACATAAAATATAATATAAGTTTTTTTATTTCTATTTTATTATTTATTTATAATAAAAGAAAAAATAAAAATAAAAAAATAAATAATAATAAAATAAATAATAAAATAAAATATAAATAAACAAACAAACAAACAAACAAAATAAAACATAACATAAAAAATTAAATAAAAATTAAATTATAAAACAAAACAAAATGAAATATTTGTAAAGGGATTTGAACAATACACTGTTTCAAATCAACTTTACAGAAAAACGATGTTAATATTCATAATCTTCATGCCTTATAGTCTTATTATAGTTTACATTTTTTGATGACAAGCAATCAAGCAGTTGAGATTAGCTTTATAGTGTGTATATATATATATATATCGCTTTATGTGAGTGTACGGTATGAATGTGATAAGGTACGATGGGCAATAATATAGTTTTTATACTCTCTTTATTTTTGACTCTCAAGCAGCTGAGACGTTCCAATTTCTGTTCTAATAACTTCTCATATCCCAGCTTTATTATGCAAGGTTATATGTTTTCTCTAATCCCGACTAATCTGACATAAAATCCCCCAGCTGTGTGAGTTTGGGGGCGGGGCTATTTTCCTGCCTGACCAATGGCAGATGGAGCAGTATCTGGGGAAATCTGTCTGAACACACTCATTATTTTTCAGCGCAGGCTGATTCAAAAAGCATGCCTTTGGCGACATATTTCACATATCAAGCAAGTGTGTGTGTGAGACATATCTAAGGCCATTTTATGAAGATTGCGAACAGAATGAAACTTTTGAGAAACACTGATCAAATATTCTGTTGGAGTGAATCTAGGACAGTTGTCCATTTTATAACCCAGAAAACTATGAGTTCTAATGAAAAAAACATGGGCTTTGAGATTTTCTGATTGTTAGTACAGTCAAGCCTCACACACTTAAACTGGTCTGGCCTGCTAATGCCTTCTGGGAGACGCTATCATGGTCGTGCATGTGTAATGTTAAATTCAGCTCATCTGGATTATGATGACTTCCAAATCACCTCCATTTACATGTTCAGCATCCAAGTTGTGCTTTTAGAAGGCTTTTATTATGTACTGTTATATTGCATTATTAGGGGTTTCGGCACGTAGAGCTGTAGAGGTTAAGACTTTCATACATTCTGCCCTGAAAGTGATTTTAGACTTGGTGGAGATGGCAGTATCCAGCCCATCTACAACGGCCCCGAGGCTCGCCCCAATCGGCCTGATGGTGGCGCTACAGCGATCAAAAGTAGGAAATCGCTCATAACTCTTTAGCTCTTTTTATTGTGAACTAGTACTAATTTATTCACCCAATCGGACCCAAACCAGCGCAGAAAGATTCTCTGGAGTCTCAGTATCAATCCTTATCCAAAAAAAGGTCGAAATTTTCGATTTCGAGCACTGCCGTCAATCAAATCGTTCGTTAAATATTTGAGATTATTTAAAAACCTACTTTAGTGAACTAGTGTGTACTTTTCGCTCAATTATCTGTGCAATTCTCTGGACTCTCTAGGTCGAAAATTAAAAAAAAAATTATGTTTACACTTTAGATAGCTATAACAAGGTTATTTAGAAAACGGGCGTGGCCAAGTGTACACAAAAGACTATAAATCCTAAACGAAATCTACGAACTTTATGAAATTTGGTGAGCACATGCGACATATGATTCTAAACAAGCATGCAAACGTTGATGGTGATCGGAGTATAGGTGGCGCTATAACTGTTAAAAAGCTTTAAAAAACATATATTTTCATAGTAAATTGCCTGTATTTGCTATAAATTGTCTTTTCCATCTATGATCTAGGTGCACTTTAAAAAATGCTGTTGGTTTGTTTTAACCCAGCGATTGGGTTGTTTTAAGCAAACATTTAACCCAACTGCTGGGTTAGTCCATTTTCAACCCAAGTGGGCGGGGCTACTGTTACTAAAATGGCTATAACTCTTGAACAGAAGGAGATATTTTCACCAATATTGGTGCGTGTATGCAAGAACGCAATCTGAGGTCACAGTAAAAAAAATGAGGCGTTTAGCCACTTGGTGGCGCTATAACAGGAAAAAAACATGAAAATGGCTATAAAAACTCAACAATTCGTCCGATTGACTTGAAAACTGGCATGCGGCGTCTTGGTCCAAGGTGCCATGATTGTGTTTGAGGACATTTACATATCTTGAAAAACATGGCCGCCATCGACCAATGAAGTCTGAGCACCTATTATGCCAAGTTAATGGAGGATGACTCATGGCTGTTCGACTTATGGGTGGCAATATCCCATTTTACACGCAGTTGTATATGATTGTATATCACACAATGTTTCGCACAAACACACAATATCCATATCATACGTTAGATCTCCTCATTCTAAACAACTTTGCCTCTAGGAGCACTGCCGTCAATCAAATCGTTCGTTAAATATTTGAGATTATTTAAAAACCTACTTTAGTGAACTAGTATGTACTTTTCGCTCAATTATCTGTGCAATTCTCTAGGTCGAAAATGTAAAAAAAAAGTATGTTTTCACTTTAGATAACTATAACAAGGTTATTTAGAAAACGGGCGTGGCCAAGTGTACACAAAAGACTATAAATCCAAAACGAAATCTACGAACTTTATGAAATTTGATGAGCACATGCGACATATGATTCTAAACAAGCATGCAAACGTTGATGGTGATCGGAGTATAGGTGGCGCTATAACTGTTAAAAAGCTTTAAAAAACACGTAGTAAATTGCCTGTATTTGCCTGTATCTTTTCCATCTATGATCTAGGTGCACTCTAAAAATGCTGTTGGGTTGTTTTAACCCAGCGATTGGGTTGTTTTAAGCAAATATTTAACCCAACTGCTTTTTTAGAGTGTGGTTACAATCAATTATGTTAAAGATCATAACTGCAAAAACGAGTATAGAAAATAGCAGAACAGAAAAGTTCTTCGTCTTGAGGTTATGATAGGAGTTTAAAGGTGCAGTGTGTAAGTTTTAGTGGTGAGGTTGTGAACTGCACCCGCTCACCCCTCCCTTTAGAAGCACATAGAGAAGCTACGGTGGCCCACACAGGACAAAGATGTCGTCGTCTGAGACAGCAGAGAGTAGCTAGCGCACTGTAGAGAAGTTTGTCCCTTTAGGGCTACCGTAGGAACATGACGGCACAAAATGGCGGCTTCACTGTAAGGAGACCCGCGGTGTGTGTGGATAGAAACGGCTCATTCTAAGGTCATAAAAACACGTCTTTAACATAGTTTATTGCATTTCTGTCAATAGATCCTCATAAATATTACACACTGCACCTTTAAGATTGCACTGCTAGTCTTTGAGACATGTTGATGTGCGATCATTGGCTCTGTTTGGAGTCGCCAGGCTCCTTATGCTAACAGACAGATGGGAGATATTGAACAGTGATAGCTGATAGCCGTCACAGCCAAACAAATTAGCACTTCTCGTGAGGATGTTGATGTCCACCATCTGGACAAACACACTGACCTGAGAGACTCGTTCATACATGTGTTAGAATGTATACAAATGTACGAGTTCTGTATACTCGTCAGAACGAAATGTGTTTGCCTGTCTGAAAGACTCCATGGCCTTAAAACCTTCCGACTTCAAGCAACTCCTTTCACTGAGAGACGTAGGCCCAATGCTAATCGAGCAACTTTCTAAGACGTTCTTTGCTACGGTCACCGTGTGGCTGACCTCAATCCCTACAGGTCATGGCTTTGAGCAGGACGTGTCTATTCTTAGCCCTCAAAGACAAGTGGTGAGTACAGGAGTTGATATCTGGACCATCTCAGACATCCAGAACTGTCATAAACACACCCGCTCTACTGGTCACACAAACAGAAAGTCTACACTTGACCTTAAGACAAGGTTAGCGCCATCGCTGTTCCTCTGTAAATGCGCTTCATCTCCACGGGTTATTAAACGGCTCCTCCCGCTCATGAAAGTTTGATCAGATCCACAGGACACTATCGTTATTCTGAGTGACCCGAGAGAAACCAGGAGACTGGGAACACTCTACAGGATCTGAGCTTTTCTCACAGACCGGTGGAATCAATGACTATATTATATTATATTAATTATATTATATTATATTATATTATATTATATTATATTATATTATATTATATTATATTATATTTTATTATATTTTATTATATTATATTATATTATATTATATTATATTAATTATATTATATTAAATTAATTATATTATATTATATTTATTATTATATTATATTATTATATTACATTTATTATATTATATTAATTCTATTCTATTCTATTAATTATATTAATTATATTATTATTATATTATATTTATTATATTATATTAATTATATTATATAAATTATATTATAATTATATTATATTATTATTATATTATATGATATTATTTATATTATTATTATATTATATTATATTTATTATATTATTATTATATTTTATTAATTATATTATATTTATTATATTATTATTATATTATATTTATTATATTATATTAATTCTATTCTATTCTATTTATTATGTTATATTATATTATATTATTATTATATTAATTATATTATATTATTATTATATTATATTTATTATATTAATTCTATTCTATTCTATTCTATTATTATATTAATTATATTATTATTATATTTTATTATATGAATTATATGAATTAATTATATTATATTTATTATATTATTATTATATTATATTAATTATATGTATTGTATTATATTAATTATATTATATTTATATGTATTATATTATTAATTATATTATATTTATGATATGATATTAATTATATGTAATATATTATATTAATTATATTATTAAATATATGTGTTATATTATATGAATTATATGTATTGTATTATATTATATTAATTATATTATATGAATTATATGTATTATATTATTAATTATATTATAATTATATTTATTATATTAATTATATTAATTATATTTATTATATTATTGTGTATAAGTGAATCATATTTAAACTGTAACTGGAATTTTTAAATATACATTTAAATTTATTATATACTATAAAATCTGTTTAATATTATATTAATTATATATTATATTAGACTGACACTGCAGCTTGCAATATACATTTTCTTTTAATAATTTACAATGAATGTCTGCAGACACACACACACATTACATTCATTTTTTTTTATTATATATTTTTTACCTTTACATTTTACAAATGAATATTAAATACTTCTGCTAATGTAATATTGATAAGCATCAGTTATGTTCAGTAAATGTGAAGGTCAGGCCTGTAGCAAACACTGAATCCTCTCCCGCACATTTACAGAAATCACTGATTTATGAGTGGAGTGCGCACACAAACACACACACACACACACACACACACACACACACACACACACACACACACACACTCACACACACACACACACACACACACGACACACACACACACACACACACACACACTCACACTCACACTCACACTCACACTCACACTCACACTCACACACACACACACACACACCACACACACTCACACTCACACTCACACAAACACACACACACACACACACACACACACACTCACACACACACAAACACACACACACACACACACACACACTCACACACACACACACACACACACACACACACACACACAAACTCACACACACACACACACTCACACACACTCACACACACACACACACACACACACACACACACTCACACTCACACACACACACACACACACACACACACACACACACACACACACACACACTGTCCACCTGTCCAATTACTCCACCATATGTCCTTTAATGTTGTCATGGTGACCATCTCCATGTAATCACTCAGCCAGCCAACCAGTGTGATGGAAATGACTTCTGTGTGAAGGGTGTGTGGAGGGGTCAAGAGGTCACATCTAGGACCAGCTCAACACTGGCTGATGTATTAAACCCTGAGACAGGCCAGTATAACACATCTGTTCATCTGTTTTAATTTAATTTAATTAATAATTTAATTTAATTTAATTTAATTTAATTTAATTTAATTTAATTTAATTTAATTTAATTTAATTTAATTTAATTTAAAATGGAAAACTGGATTTTTTAAAAATTAATTTACAATTATTATTAAATTATATATATAATATCCTGCGCAATAGAAAGCATCCTGACCAACTGTGTGGCAGTGTGGTATGGGAGCTGCTCTGTTGCGGAGCGCAAGGCACTGCAGCGGGTGGTGAAAACTGCCCAGCGCATCACAGGGACTCCACTGCCTGCCATCGAGCACATCCAGAGGAAACGCTGCCTGCATCGAGCTCCAGCATCCTCAAGGACTCCTCTCACCCAGCCCACAGACTGTTTTCTCTCCTGCCCTCCGGGCAGGCGTTTCAGGATCCACCGGACCAGGACCAGCAGACTAAAGAACAGTTTTTTCCCCAGAGCTGTCTCTTTACTGAACTCAAACCCCCGTTGATCCACTTCCCTCATAAACTGCTAACTCTCCTACCTCACATCTGCCTTCACTTTGTTATTTGCACTACCGACTGTTTATCACAGTAACAACTGTTTACATATGCATCTTGCCACTGCCATATCTTAACTGGATTATGCTCATTTGCACTGCCGACTGTATTTATAGTACCAATGTTTACATTTGCATTTTGCACCGTACTTCTAACTGTAATATGCAACCACTTTCCACTGCACTTTACACTTTTTTTTTTCGGATAGCTGTCCATAATTTATTGCACTACCCTAATCCACTGCTATATTCCTCATATTAGCCTAACATATTATTGTATACCTCTAACTGTAAAATTCTGTTTATAGTAATAGCCATCTGTATATTATATTCATAGTACATATTCACCTGTAATTCTGTTTATAGTAATAGCCATCTGTATATTTATTCACTGTACATATTCACCTGTA
>JARQWZ010008015.1:0-30733 GCA_033150135.1 Gobio occitaniae
CCATTACTCTTTAGTCTGTATATATTTCCCTTAGGTCAGCTTTTAAGGTCGCTTGGTCTTAACTTTCATTTTTATGCTGATGATACGCAGATATATGTACACTCAAAATCTGATGTAAATGTTGAGATTTCAACTCTGTCTCAAAGTATCTCTGAGGTAAAGAAGTGGATGTCTGAGAACTTTCTTTGTTTAAACAGTGATAAGACCGAAGTCATGCTGATTGGTTCACCACATCAGTTACGTAGAATGGAGCTGCCATCCTTACAGGTGGATGACTCCATTGTACAGTTTAAAGACAAATTAAAAAATCTGGTACTTGATCCCAACCTAACGTTCGACTTACAGGTTAGAAACACTATTAAAGTATCTTTCTTTCACCTCAGAAATATCGCCAGATTGCGCCCAATGTTAACTTTTACTGTGGCAGAAAAGCTAATTAACATATTTGTCTTTTCGCGCATTGATTATTGTAACTCCTTGCTGGCTGGAATTTCAAAGACAAATCTCAACAAATTACAGTTGGTACAAAATTCCGCTGCACGCATCTTAACTGGAGCTAGTGTAAGAGAGCATATTACACCTATTCTTAAATCACTGCACTGGCTGCCAGTTAAATTCCGTATTGATTTTAAAGTATTACTTCTGACCTACAAAGCACTAAACAATTTGGCACCACAATATTTGACTGACCTTTTGACACCATACACCCCAGTTCGAAATTTTAGATCCATCAATGCAGGTCTTTTATCGGTCCCTGTAACTCGCCTAAAATCTATGGGAGATAGGGCTTTTTCGAATCTTGCGCCTAAACTCTGGAATTCCTTGCCTGTAGAGTTACGAAATGCAAATTCCTTGCACATTTTTAAATCCAGCTTAAAAACATTCTTGTTTAGGGAAGCGTTTGTGTAATTTTATTTTAAGTTGTTTTTAGTTGTATTATATTTTCTTTTTGTACTATTTATTTTTCATATATATGTGTGTGTGTTTATGTATGTATGTGTATGTGTATGTGTATGTGTATGTGTGCGTGTATGTATATATATATATATATATATATATATATATATATATATATATATATATATATATATATATATATATATGTATATATGTATATATACATATATATGCACATATTGTCATATTCTGTTGTGATTTTATGTTCTTATGTACAGCGCTTTGAGAAGTTGCCTTTAAAGGCGCTATATAAAATAAAGTTATTATTATTATTATTATTATATATATATATACACACACATTATGTGTATATATATACACTATTATATATATATATATACTAGTGCTGTCAGTTAAACGCGTTATTAACGACGTTAACGCAAACCTATTTTAACGGCGTCAATTTTTTTATCGCGAGATTAACGTTCTTTTTGGTCTAACAAACTTTGTAGTTTTTTCACATGCTGTTGCAGCAACTAGTAACGTTAGAAAAACTACAACACCACTCCGGATGTAGCTAGACCGGAAACAAAACATCAGGCACGCTGCGGCTGCCCACACTTGTTTTTGGGCCATTAAAAGAGTAGACGTGGATGGCAAGCGTGAGACGCCGAAATGAGAAACGTATTATGCCATGGTTTAACTCAGGGGTCTTCAACTAAAAGTGCTTGTCTTGAGCGCTGCTTTCTGCTCTGGTGGTGCATTCACACCGGACGCGAATGAAGCGTTTTGCGCGAGTGATTTAAGTCAATGCAAAGACGCAAATAGACATTCTGCGGCGCGAATTAAGCGGCGTGCATGTAGCGTCATTCGCGTCCGGTGTGAACGCACCTGCATGCTTGACCGCGCGTCTGGGTCTGAACGTAACAGTGAGCATTGCAACGTTAACTGTTTCATTAGCCTACGTCAAAAGGCTTCGCGGTCCGGATTTGGACCGGAGTCCGCTAGTTGGCGACCCCTGGTTTAACTGCACTATAGGCGGAGTCCTAGTTTACCTTGCATGTGCACTTTGTAATTTTATTTTGTATCACCCTGTTTTGATCCCTTAGAAAGGGCTGTTGAAGGGGCTGTTTGTGCAACAAAGTATTTTTTTTCACCCTTTTATTGATGGACAGTGTTACATTGTGTGAGCGATTATTTGCTCCAAGTGTGAATGACTGCTTCAAGTGAGAATGTTGGTGTGAAATCGAACACTACAGTATGCCAATGTTGTTTTCAATAAAACAAACATTTGAACAAAGCAAGCCGATCCACTTTTCTATGTTGATAATAGCATTAAAATAAGAAAAAATAATGGGACAAAAAGAAATCAAGGGACATTTAGAATAAAAAAAAATGTGCGATTAATTGTGATTAATTGTGAGTTAACTATGGCATTAATGCGATTAATCGCGATTAAATATTTTAATCGTTTGACAGCACTAATATATACACTATTATATATATATATATATACACACATATTATGTGTATATATATACACACACACACACACACACACACACACACACACACACACACACACACACACACACACACACACACACACACACACACACACACACACTTCAGTGGTTCACCACAGAAAACATTCTCTCTGCATCATTATTTGAATGGAGTAGTATTGTTTTTTTGTTGCTGATTTCTTTGTCTATTAAGACAAAATTCATCTATAAGACACAATTTAAAGCACTATGTATGATTTTGTCTAAATAGAACTACTTTAACTTACAAGCTACTTGTAAGTTAAACTAGTTGTTACATTTAAGCTACCCTTTTGAAAATATAGCTAAGTTACTATCAAAAAGCATTTTTACAATGGCATTGTTACATACAACTGAACAATTATTAATGAAGAATGTTGTAATATTTGGGGTTTCAAGCAACATAATGCAATGTAATTATGATTTCAAAGAGTATGGGGTGAATTCAGGGTTATTGGGACACTTTTTCCCCAGTCATTTCAATGGCAAAAACTGTCAGAATCATTTGATTTTGTAAACCCAATACTTTTTTGGTTGAATGGTGATAAACGGTATATATATATATATATATACCGGTATTTTCGAAGTTTTTCTATTTGGAAAAAATTTTATCTGTGGGCTATTTATTTTAATAATTTTATCTCACATCCTGCCCACTGATGTCCTAAAAGCAATGTTGGTATTGAAATACAGTGAATGTAATGTAGGCTATGCAATACATTGTGCAAAGAGGGGGTTTATACGGTGGCCAAAAACTAAATTAATAATTTTGAAAAAGCATAGGCTATTAGAATACTTGATTACCCCATAATGGTCACTTTCATAAAAATATATTTACTTGTGGGTTTAACATTCCACATATGGCACATTTACTGTCCAACAACAAATATTTTAGAAATATGTATATTTTAGTCAGAATTATTGCGTTCCTCTATTGCGCTCCGTCTGTTTGGTGCAGGCGGCGGCGCTCGATCACGGAAGCTTGAATTTTAGCGGAGATTCACTTGCAGAAGCTCGTCCTCTCCTCAAAATGGACATATTTGCACGACTTTCTAACATTTACAGATGGAGAACCCAGCAAACACAGCAACGTTGTAAAAACGTTTTTTTCACGTTGTGAAAAGGTCGTGATAACGTTTTTATCCTACGTATTTAATACGACAGATGTCGGGTTTGTTTCACGTTATAAAAACATTTTTTCACAACGTTGCAGAAATGTATTTATAACGTTTTTATCACGTTACTACGTCTCCTTTCAACGTTGCAAAAACGTATTTATCACGTCCAAACTGTTCTTCACTTCACACATGTAATCAAAATGTTTTTACTGTTATCTTTGAAAAATGACTTTAATATAAAACAATATTATAACTACAGTAAGAGAAATAGATTAAGTGGTATTTATAGATCTCTTTATAATTCGTCATAGGCTAGTCACAGGTTACGATATTTCTGTACATCTGAATATTCAGCTCATTACTAACACTTTTTACATTTCACCTTACCTGTAGGGCTGACCTCTGGTTGTTGCCCATTTTATAAAACTACATTAACATATATGTAGTACTAATAATTTATACTATACACAAATGTAGTCACTCGTATTTATTCACACAATATAAGAAATATATGTTTAGGTCGTTCACAAAAAAGAAAAATCTGTCATTTACTCAACCCTGCGTAAATCCAATGTAAACCTGTATGACTTTCTTTCCACTGTTGAACAAATGGAGGTGTTAATGTTAACCTTAGTCAGGAGATAAGCATAATGTTCCTTATTCACCTTTCACTTTTTTGAACCAAAGAAAGTGAAAGGTGAATAAGGTCAGAAACATTAACTTAAAGGTCTAACAAAGTCACACAAGTTTGGAACAACAACAAAAGTGTTAAATGATAACACCTTTGTCATTGTTTGTAGAGATAATGTATAATTAAATTCCAGTACTTTCAAGGACCTTGAGATTTTTTTCAAAGACTACAATTAGCGCCCTCATTAATAATAACAGAAAATTCTTAACAGATAAATAAAACTACGCCAATAAAACAAAATGGTACAAATAAAGTACAGAAAATTTAAATAAGAACATTAACAAATAGAAAAATCCAAGAAATGTCAGTGCACAGATGTTATAACAGAAAAAAACTCATCTGTAAAATGTACATTTTCTCTAACTAGTTACAAATTATTTTATTGAAATTGTTATAATAATTAAAATACAATTTATAACTTATTAATTAATATACATTACATATGTAAAGTTTATAATGGCTATTATTGTTCAATAAATAATATTTTATAATATTTGCATACTTGATTTTGAGAAACAGTCTGTGTTTTAGTTGTTTTTCCGCGCTTCCGTAGCAGGTTACATTGTTATGCCAGTAGGTGGCAGCAAGGGGCTGTCTTAATGAGTGAGTTAGTAAGTAAACCATTCATTCAATGCAGATTCATTCTGTTATAGTGCTGAATTCTGTGACCCTAGTTATAAGGTTAGGATTAGGGATGGGTTTAGTTGTAACAGCCAACTAGGGTCACATAATTTGGTAGGTCAGATTTCGGCACAACACCAGAAATCTGACGCTTCATTTCATAGAGATCATTGCATTTACTAACGTTGACGCCCGTCATGTAAAATCCCCTTAACCACTGAAAGAATACTATGACAAAGATATAGATATACAGCAAATGTGGGGGGAAGTATATTCACAACAGTGCACTAAATAGATGTATTATAGCAAACAAAGTTTAGTCATGTTCCTGAGTAATATCTGCATGCGCCTAATTCTGCAGAGAACATATAATATGACAGCAGACAGCAATCCATATGAGAGAGAAATCTGGTGTGGAAGGTGGATCTGGAACCCACTTCTGTCCAGGTTGTCACAACATCTCTTGTTTATCTGTCTTCACAAACTGCCCTGAAATACAATTCAAATATCAACAAGGATTGTTATAAATATAACGTGAGGTTCTTTCTTACATTCAAAATGCTCATTTGGCCTCTGTGTTAAAGTGTGCAGAGAATTCTGCCGGACTGAAATTTAGTCTTTTAGTCATTCATACCCTTCTTATACTAATGGTAACAAATTTATAACACAACAATAAATAACTCTCAAAACTAACTCTCTTTAATACTGCAAATACCACGTAGAGTCATATGATTTCCGTAATGCAAAAACATGCATGAAACCACAGAATTCAGTCACAATTTACTGTATAAAGCGGAACGCCACAGAATTTGGCAATTTTTGAATTAATAAATTAAAAGTAGGGCGGTACAATGAATCAGATACCGATACAGACTAGTGTTTCGACTACTACGCAAACTAAAGCGTGTGTGACGCTTGCAATCATTTCAGTGTCTGCTTAACTTTATCTGCAGAGCTGCTCTCAGAGTCACTTCATGAACATTTTACCATTTAATTTACAAGAACTATCAACATTTGTTGTATCATATACACACAGGAATGTTTGAGTTTTTACTTACAAGTCAGATGGTTCATAGTACCTTAGAGATGTTCTCTGCACATCCATCAGAATCTAGAAACATTAACAATTTGTCACAGAGCCAACAATATGTGGTATACAATGTCAGGTTTATTAGAAATAAATAAACTAGAGCACGTGGTTAAAATGCTGAAAAAAGTAAGAATATACAGGATATACAATATATAATATCTTTAGATATCAGAATTTATGTTTTGGGGTTTTACAGATGCATGGAGATATATACGTAATAATAATAATTGATGGAAAACCATGTAAGATAAAAGAAAAAAGGTGTTTGAAATAGTTTCAGCTCATTGTCACGCTCCTTGTGAGTGACGTCACCGATTAACTTTACAGTGCAAACTTTTAGGTTAAATAATTAAGATTAACGTTACTTCCATTCATCCATTGACAAATTGCCAGCAAAACGCTAACAAAACTATCAAAGCCCTCTTATCTTCACATAATATGTGATTAAAACCCCAAACTTTCATAAACAAGAGCTCAAGGCTAGTTACGTTAGCCTAAGTTAACGTTACCTTTCATAAAGTTAGCCTAACGGCTAACGGATTTTTTCCGAAGACACTAACGTTAAACCATTTCTATAAATTAAATATTCAACATAACAACGGAACAGTTGTATGTATTATATGTGTAGTTTAACATTATATGTGTAATTTTAGGGACTAAACTTACCTGAAATCAGTGAAAACAACAGTGACAGGACGCAGGCGGAGTCTCGTTTCCATGGTAACTCCCACCGCTCCAGTTTAAAAGCGACTCGGATGTTCAACACGCACGCCCATTAAACACGTCATATGTCAATTACACAGCGTTTCAAGAATTAAAACATCACATAGGCTTACTGATGGAGTAGAAAATGTCCCGAAAGTTGATAACGTTGTTTAATTGGATAGTGCAGCCTAGCCCTACATCATCACAGCCTAGGTTCGTGCGTATATAGTAATAGTTATATTATTTGTACGCATTTTCGTGTGATCGGGCTCATTTTTGCACTCTATTAGCTGTTTGATCCACGCGCCAGGCTCGTGATGAGCTATGAAACAACAATAATCGATTGGATTATTATAATAGCTTGCTATCAGTTAAATGAGCAGAGACCACTGAAAGTAAGCATTCACATATTAGGCTACCTAAGTCCTTTTGATATCGAATGCTCAGCTGCATAAATCAGTCTCACTCAGTCACTGAATCGCCTCAATGGTAAAATGTTACTGATATTTTTACACAAACAGAACGTAGCCTATCATTGGAGGTTTGGCATCTGGTTGTATTTTGGTACTGTCATGACGTTTTTTAAACGTCCTATTCCAACGTGCAGATTACGTTATTGTAACACCAGAATAAAACGTCTAACAAAAGTTGTAGTTTGGTAGTAGACAAACGTAATATTTACGTTTTTTTGACTACTTAAAGAAAACGTACCAGGTTGGTATTTTTACAACGTTTTTGAAACGTTTTATTTTGGTTACATTATTTTTCTATTTAAAAAAACGTTTTTAAAACGTCTTTAAAACGTTGTACTATAACATTACCTAATTGCAACCAAAATACAACGTTGTGAAACGTTGTAAAAACGTTTTGTGTCAGCTGGGAGCGAGCTGAGTGCCGAGTACCGGACTTCTGTCCTCCTTCTGAGCTCGTTCTCCCCATATATAATAAAAGCCTTTATTATGGATCTCTATGGTTCTCCCGAGCTTTTGCGGTCTATGTACCCGAGTCGAGCTGGGGAAATGACGTCCCCTATGCGGAAGAGGAAGAGGAAGAGCGGTTGCTATGGGCCGCTGTTGTGATGCTCGTCTGGGGAACTAAAGCTCGTCCGTGATGAAATGATCGCCAAGCGGATTGACAGCTGGGATTGTGAGTGTTTTATTGATCATATCAGTTCATAATCAGGTGGATATATCATCCGTGTTCAGCAATAATCAGTTTAATCCTCCTCTAAACACACATTCATCTGCGAGATTATCATAAACACACCGAGTGTTGATCATAATGTGAACACTGGATCATGTGTTTTACCGTTTACAGTATCAAACAATGAACACTTCTTCTACAGCATTTATTCATCTTAGTTCATATTTATCATTTACTAATACATGATTAAATCAAAGATTGACATTATTTAATGACTGACTGAACACTGAACAGTTCTAATCTATGGGATTTTATTATAAAACACAAGTATTATTTCTGGACACACATTGGACATAATTCATAATAATATTAAAGTGCTGTGGTTTGGCGTCTCTGAGACGGGTGTGGTGTGTGTTTCTCAGGAGTGTGTGTGTGTGTGTGTGTGTGTGTGATGGCTGGGAAGGTGAAGTGGGTGACGGACATCGAGAAATCAGTGCTGATCAATAACTTTGAGAAGAGGGGATGGATCCAGGTGACGGACAGCGACGACTGGAACTTCTACTGGTAAGACCCGGGTTATCCACACACACACACACACACACACACACACACACACTAGGGATGGGCGATATGGACATAAAAATGTATCCCGATATTTTCTAGTATTTATTGCGATAACGATATCAATGACGATAAATGTAGTATCATTCCCCATGTTTTTGGATACAAGTGAAATTTGCATGCATTCTTGAGAGTCTCAGAAAAACAAACAATGACCTAAAGTAAAATGTACATGTCATCAAATAGGCTCCTATAATACATAAAAAAATTATATATTATTATATATTATATATATATTTAATTAATTATTTTTTTTAATGTAAAATTCCACACCAGCCTTTTCAGAAATGGAAAAGTTGCAGATATAATTGTCTTCTGTAAAAGTGCAGGTAATGTTTAAATAGTCCAACTGTGCTAAAAAACATCACACAATACAAACAATAATAATTCAAATCAATGACAAGTTTTACATGTAAACCGGTTCTGTATTTATTCATACACTCATGGTGCAAACAGTGGTAAAAATAGCAGAAACAGCAAAAGTAATTATCCCAAAAAGGTCTTCAGATTACAAAAAAGTTGAAAATAATGATAGAACTTCAGTAATTTGAGTTGATAAGATAATACCACGAATTCTTCTACTAATAAAAATAAACTGCACTAAGGAATAATGAGCTTCTGGGTTCATGAATATTAATCACGTTGTCAGCGCTCATTCAAACTGATTTGCTGAAATCAAAACAGGCACAGTAATAGGTGCACGCCAGCCAATGAGATTCCCGTTTGTGCATTCGTTTCTTCCTGTTCATGAAAGGCTGAATAATTCCAAATAAACGCCATTATTTTACAGGAAAATACAAAAAAGGATATTGTTTACATGTAGCACACCAATTCTGTGTGGTGTAAGACTCTCTCGCTCTCTCTTTGAGTGTGTGTGAAACACTGAGCGCTCTCAGTCGCGCACCTCACACTAGTGTTTAATGTGTGTCAAATGCACTGCGCATTTATTGAGATTAACTGAAATAGTGTGCTTTACCGATCGATTGAGACAGAGCGAATCTCTTAAGCGCTCAGTCCAAGTGCTCAGCGAGTGAAAATACATCTGTATGTACAGGTTCAGATTGCCCTCAGGTGCCCCTCGTTTAGCTATGAACTCTTCCGCCATAGTTGTTTTCGCTCTGCACGTGAGATGCGGATTCAGTGCCGCCGCTCCCATCACGCGCGGCGCTTAGGGCACCGAGTGCTGCGGGGGGGCACCACAAGAAAATTCTCTCTCCAACCCCGGTTCAGCTATACAAAGTGACGAACGCAGCCACCGCGGCCATCATAAAGTAATAACGCTTAGGGCATCAAGAGACGGCCAGCGGCGGCACTGTGCGGATGGGTCGCGCCATCAACTAGGCTTTATCGTTATTATCGCGGGAAGACAAATTCTTATCGTGGGGAGAATTTTTACCGGTATATCGCAAACGATAAGATATCGCCCATCCCTAACACACACACACACACACACACACACACACACACACACACACACACGCGTCTCATGTGCTCTCGTTGGCAGGATGAGCATCCAGACCATCCGCAGCGTGTTCAGTGTGGACACCGGCTACCGGCTGACGGACGACCAGATGGTCAACCACTTCCCCAACCACTACGAGCTGACCCGGAAGGACCTGATGATCAAGAACATCAAGCGCTACCGCAAAGAGCTGGAGAAGGAGGCCAGTCCCTTAGCCGAGAAGGACGAGGGCGGGAAATACCTCTACCTGGGTAAGATGAGCCGCCCCCTTCCTCTGCTCACTCTATGACTGAATCTAAATAATATGGTTTCACAAGTTCTCATTATCAGATACAGTCAAAAATACCACATGCTAAGTCATAATTATTAGATACAGTCAAAAATATGACATGCTAAGTCATAATTATAAGAGAAAATGTTGAAAATGTGATTTTAAAAGTTCTCATTATTAGAGAAAAAGTCAAAAATATGACATGCTAAGTCATAATTATTAGATCAAATGTTGAAAATATGATTTTAAAAGTCCTCATTATTAGATAAAGTCAAAAATATGACATGCTAAGTCATAATTATTAGATAAAAAGTTGAAAATATGATTTCACAAGTTCTCATTATCAGATAAAGTCAAAAATACGACATGCTAAGTCATAATTATTAGATCAAATGTTGAAAATATGATTTTAAAAGTCCTCATTATTAGATAAAGTCAAAAATGTGACATGTTAAGTCATAATTATTAGATAAAATGTTGAAAATATGATTTTAAAAGTCCTCATTATTAGATAAAGTCAAAAATGTGACATGCTAAGTCATAATTATAAGAGAAAATGTTGAAAATATGATTTTAAAAGTCCTCATTATTAGATAAAGTCAAAAATATGACATGCTAAGTCATAATTATAAGAGAAAATGTTGAAAATGTGATTTTAAAAGTTTTCATTATTAGAGAAAAAGTCAAAAATATGACATGCTAAGTCATAATTATTAGAGAAAATGTTGAAAATATGATTTTAAAAGTTCTCATTATTAGATAAAGTCAAAAATATGACATGTTAAGTCATAATTATTAGATCAAATGTTGAAAATATGATTTTAAAAGTCCTCATTATTAGATAAAGTCAAAAATATGACATGCTAAGTCATAATTATTAGATAAAAAGTTGAAAATATGATTTCACAAGTTCTCATTATCAGATAAAGTCAAAAATACGACATTCTAAGTCATAATTATTAGATCAAATGTTGAAAATATGATTTTAAAAGTCCTCATTATTAGATAAAGTCAAAAATGTGACATGCTAAGTCATAATTATTAGAGAAAATGTTGAAAATATGATTTTAAAAGTTCTCATTATTAGATAAAGTCAAAAATATGACATGTTAAGTCATAATTATTAGATAAAATGTTGAAAATATGATTTTAAAAGTCCTCATTATTAGATAAAGTCAAAAATGTGACATGCTAAGTCATAATTATAAGAGAAAATGTTGAAAATATGATTTTAAAAGTCCTCATTATTAGATAAAGTCAAAAATATGACATGCTAAGTCATAATTATAAGAGAAAATGTTGAAAATGTGATTTTAAAAGTTCTCATTATTAGATAAAGTCAAAAATATGACATGTTAAGTCATAATTATTAGATCAAATGTTGAAAATATGATTTTAAAAGTCCTCATTATTAGATAAAGTCAAAAATACCACATGCTAAGTGATTCTTATAAGAGAAAATTTTGAAAATATGATTTTAAAAGTCCTCATTATTAGATAAAAATTAAATAATATGACATGCTAAGTCATAATTATTAGATACAGTCAAAAATATGATGTGCTAAGTCATAATTATAAGAGAAAATGTTGAAAATATGATTTTAAAAGTCCTCATTATTAGATAAAGTCAAAAAATATGACATGCTAAGTCATAATTATAAGAGAAAATGTTGAAAATGTGATTTTAAAAGTTCTCATTATTAGAGAAAAAGTAAAAAATATGACATGCTAAGTCATAATTATTAGAGAAAATTTTGAAAATATGATTTTAAAAGTCCTCATTATTAGATAAAGTCAAAAATATGACATGTTAAGTCATAATTATTAGATCAAATGTTGAAAATATGATTTTAAAAGTCCTCATTATTAGATAAAGTCAAAAATATGACATGCTAAGTCATAATTATAAGAGAAAATGTTGAAAATGTGATTTTAAAAGTTCTCATTATTAGAGAAAAAGTAAAAAATATGACATGCTAAGTCATAATTATTAGATCAAATGTTGAAAATATGATTTTAAAAGTCCTCATTATTAGATAAAGTCCAAAATATGACATGCTAAGTCATAATTATTAGATAAAAAGTTGAAAATATGATTTCACAAGTTCTCATTATCAGATAAAGTCAAAAATATGACATGCTTAGTCATAATTATTAGATCAAATGTTGAAAATATGATTTTAAAAGTCCACATTATTAGATAAAGTCAAAAATATGACATGCTAAGTCATAATTATTAGATCAAATGTTGAAAATATGATTTTAAAAGTCCTCATTATTAGATAAAAAGTCAAAATATGACGTGCTAAGTCATAATTATTAGAGAAAATTTTTAAAATATGATTTTAAAAGTCCTCATTATTAGATAAAAAAATCAAAAATATGACATTCTAAGTCATAATTATTAGATACAGTCAAAAATATGACGTGCTAAGTCATAATTATTAGAGAAAATGTTGAAAATATGATTTTAAAATCCTCATTATTAGATAAAGTCAAAAATATGACATGCTAAGTCATAATTATAAGAGAAAATGTTGAAAATGTGATTTTAAAAGTTCTCATTATTAGAGAAAAAGTCAAAAATATGACATGCTAAGTCATAATTATTAGATCAAATGTTGAAAATATGATTTTAAAAGTCCTCATTATTAGATAAAGTCCAAAATATGACATGCTAAGTCATAATTATTAGATAAAAAGTTGAAAATATGATTTTAAAAGACCTCATTATTAGATAAAGTCAAAAATATGACGTGCTAAGTGATAATTATTAGAGAACATTTTTAAAATATGATTTTAAAAGTCCTCATTATTAGATAAAAAAATCAAAAATATGACATTCTAAGTCATAATTATTAGATACAGTCAAAAATATGACGTGCTAAGTCATAATTATTAGAGAAAATGTTGAAAATATGATTTTAAAAGTCCTCATTATTAGATAAAGTCAAAAATATGACATGCTAAGTCATAATTATAAGAGAAAATGTTGAAAATGTGATTTTAAAAGTTCTCATTATTAGAGAAAAAGTCAAAAATATGACATGCTAAGTCATAATTATTAGATCAAATGTTGAAAATATGATTTTAAAAGTCCTCATTATTAGATAAAGTCCAAAATATGACATGCTAAGTCATAATTATTAGATAAAAAGTTGAAAATATGATTTTAAAAGTCCTCATTATTAGATAAAGTCAAAAATGACGTGCTAAGTGATAATTATTAGAGAAAATTTTTAAAATATGATTTTAAAAGTCCTCATTATTAGATAAAAAAATCAAAAATATGACATTCTAAGTCATAATTATTAGATACAGTCAAAAATATGACGTGCTAAGTCATAATTATAAGAGAAAATGTTGAAAATGTGATTTTAAAAGTTCTCATTATTAGAGAAAAAGTAAAAAATATGACATGCTAAGTCATAATTATTAGATCAAATGTTGAAAATATGATTTTAAAAGTCCTCATTATTAGATAAAGTCCAAAATATGACATGCTAAGTCATAATTATTAGATAAAAAGTTGAAAATATGATTTTAAAAGACCTCATTATTAGATAAAGTCAAAAATATGACGTGCTAAGTGATAATTATTAGAGAACATTTTTAAAATATGATTTTAAAAGTCCTCATTATTAGATAAAAAAATCAAAAATATGACATTCTAAGTCATAATTATTAGATACAGTCAAAAATATGACGTGCTAAGTCATAATTATTAGAGAAAATGTTGAAAATATGATTTTAAAAGTCCTCATTATTAGATAAAGTCAAAAATATGACATGCTAAGTCATAATTATAAGAGAAAATGTTGAAAATGTGATTTTAAAAGTTCTCATTATTAGAGAAAAAGTCAAAAATATGACATGCTAAGTCATAATTATTAGATCAAATGTTGAAAATATGATTTTAAAAGTCCTCATTATTAGATAAAGTCCAAAATATGACATGCTAAGTCATAATTATTAGATAAAAAGTTGAAAATATGATTTTAAAAGTCCTCATTATTAGATAAAGTCAAAAATATGACGTGCTAAGTGATAATTATTAGAGAAATTTTTTAAAATATGATTTTAAAAGTCCTCATTATTAGATAAAAAAATCAAAAATATGACATTCTAAGTCATAATTATTAGATACAGTCAAAAATATGACGTGCTAAGTCATAATTGTTAGAGAAAATGTTGAAAATATGATTTTAAAAGTCCTCATTATTAGATAAAGTCAAAAATATGACATGCTAAGTCATAATTATAAGAGAAAATGTTGAAAATGTGATTTTAAAAGTTCTCATTATTAGAGAAAAAGTAAAAAATATGACATGCTAAGTCATAATTATTAGATCAAATGTTGAAAATATGATTTTAAAAGTCCTCATTATTAGATAAAGTCCAAAATATGACATGCTAAGTCATAATTATTAGATAAAAAGTTGAAAATATGATTTCACAAGTTCTCATTATCAGATAAAGTCAAAAATATGACATGCTTAGTCATAATTATTAGATCAAATGTTGAAAATATGATTTTAAAAGTCCACATTATTAGATAAAGTCAAAAATATGACATGCTAAGTCATAATTATTAGATCAAATGTTGAAAATATGATTTTAAAAGTCCTCATTATTAGATAAAAAAATCAAAAATATGACATGCTAAGTCATAATTATTAGATACAGTCAAAAATATGACGTGCTAAATTATAATTATTAGATAAAATGTTGAAAATATGATTTTAAAAGTTCTCATTATTAGATAAAGTCAAAAATACGACATGCTAAGTGATAATTATAAGAGAAAATGTTGAAAATATGATTTTAAAAGTCCTCATTATTAGACAAAAAGTCAAAAATATGACATGCTAAGTCATAATTATTAGATAAAAAGTTGAAAATATGATTTTAAAAGTCCTCATTATTAGACAAAAAGTCAAAAATATGACATGCTAAGTCATAATTATTAGATAAAAAGTTGAAAATATGATTTTAAAAGTCCTCATTATTAGACAAAAAGTCAAAAATATGACATGTTATGTCATAATTATTTGATCAAATGTTGAAAATATGATTTTAAAAGTTCTCATTATCAGATAAAAAGTCAAAAAATGACATGCTGTCATAATTATTAGATAAAGTCAAAAATATGACATGCTAATGTAACAAGTAGAAGCTAGGCAATTGACTGCGGATGCCACCTGGCAATAGAAGAGGGATCGTCACGGAGCCTGGGTTGTGAATGAGTACACTGGAGTCATTTTAGTATGAGTGTGTGTATTTAGTAGATAACAAAACATAACCAACATAAACAATACATAAACAACATAACTTCAATGACACATACAAAACAATTTGAATTACAGTTCAGTTCAATGGCAGATTAGTGCGCTGCCAATGATTTGGAAAAAAAAAACAGAAAAGAGGAAAAAACTTAACCCCAACACAATGAGTTCCAAAACCAGGACAAAGTCTGGTGAAATGTCAATTAATGACGAATTGAGCAATAGTTAATCCAGATAGGGAAGTGTTCAATCACAGTGAATGTGTGGTTCGGTTACCCTACCACATATATCAAAGTTCTCTTAGCTCGCCATCTCGATCAGAGTCCTTGAGTTAGGACGGGTCGAGAGTTCAAAAGATCCATAATTGGAGAATGGAGATTTGTTGATCCAGGAAAAAAACCTGACCTAAGAAGGCCAAAATACAAATTAAGAATTCCATTCAAAAATAAAATAACCATAACATATACTAAAGTAATTCAATATATGCATAACCATACCCGCTTAATGCAAGGCATTTCAATAAATAAAAATCATGCAATAACTTGTATGAAATAAGTATAATAAAGTAAAGTAATTAATCTCATGTTCCATGAAATTTCACCACAATTTAAATTTCATAGTCAACTAATATAAATGTCATTTTCAGAATCAAAACATATACTCAAAGTTAACATTCAAAATAATAATACAAAGTGCACCTTCAGATTCCAATAATCAAAAATGTTAATCTCCAAATTACCCAAAACACTAAAGCAGAGTTTGGTATTTGTGAAAAGTATTGCGCAATATCAAAAAGAAAAATACGTAGCTACGTTAAAATCAATAAGCTTAAATGACTACCAAAAAACATATAGCTATTTCAGCTGTAGTCACAACAGTAACAGCACACACTCAAAACAGCAATCATGCTCTAAATTAGCACCCATGCTAACATATCAAATCAATGCCCTCATAGTATAACAGGTAAAAGGTTTACCTTTGAAATTGAAATGATCAACGCAAGGTCTCCAGGCGTGACCCAACGTTTAAACAGAGTGAAAAATCAGACAAAGGCTCTGATTGGAAAGTGGCAGCAACTATAGTCAAAAATAATACTTCGGTGAGCAAACACATGGCTGAATTAAACATATTCCAGTTGACAAATGAATGGCAAAAAGACTCACCGAGTATTCATAGCTTGAATAACTAAAGTTGAAGCACAATTTAGGTTTGTTTGGGGATGCCAAACAAACCATACCACAGCCACAGTGGAGACAAACAGGAAGTGAACTCAGCAACCAGTCATTTTAAGGAAGTTGTGAGTTTGCAGGCCCGCCAAAATAAAAGTCTTAACTAAATATGGGTTACACTAAGTCATAACTATTCGCTAAAAAGTCGAAAATATGATTTTAAAAGCTCTCATTATTAGATAAAGTCAAAAATATGACATGCTAAGTCATAATTATTCGATAAAAAGTCGAAAATATGATTTTAAAAGTCCTCATTATTAGATAAAAAGTCAAAATATGACGTGCTAAGTCATAATTATTAGATCAAATGTTGAAAATATGATTTTAAAAGTTCTCATTATCAGATAAAAAGTCAAAAATATGACATGCTAAGTCATAATTATTAGATAAAAAGTTGAAAATATGATTTTAAAAGTCCTCATTATTAGACAAAAAGTCAAAAATATGACATGCTAAGTCATAATTATTAGATAAAAAGTTGAAAATATGATTTTAAAAGTCCTCATTATTAGACAAAAAGTCAAAAATATGACATGCTAAGTCATAATTATTAGATAAAAAGTTGAAAATATGATTTTAAAAGTCCTCATTATTAGACAAAAAGTCAAAAATATGACATGCTAAGTCATAATTATTAGATAAAAAGTTGAAAATATGATTTTAAAAGTCCTCATTATTAGACAAAAAGTCAAAAATATGACATGTTATGTCATAATTATTTGATCAAATGTTGAAAATATGATTTTAAAAGTTCTCATTATCAGATAAAAAGTCAAAAAATGACATGCTGTCATAATTA
The DNA here is from genome assembly GCA_033150135.1 of Gobio occitaniae. Lineage (NCBI taxonomy): Eukaryota > Metazoa > Chordata > Actinopteri > Cypriniformes > Gobionidae > Gobio > Gobio occitaniae. The sequence goes on from JARQWZ010008015.1 coordinate 17,477, forward strand.
TTAGATAAAGTCAAAAATATGACATGCTAAGTCATAACTATTCGCTAAAAAGTCGAAAATATGATTTTAAAAGCTCTCATTATTAGATAAAGTCAAAAATATGACATGCTAAGTCATAATTATTCGATAAAAAGTCGAAAATATGATTTTAAAAGTCCTCATTATTAGATAAAAAGTCAAAATATGACGTGCTAAGTCATAATTATTAGATCAAATGTTGAAAATATGATTTTAAAAGTCCTCATTATTAGATAAAAAATCAAAAATATGACATGCTGTCATAATTATTAGATACAGTCAAAAATATGACGTGCTAAGTCATAATTATAAGGGAAAATGTTGAAAATGTGATTTTAAAAGTCCTCATTATTAGATAAAAAGTCAAAAATACGACATGCTAAGTCATAATTATTAGAGAAAATGTTGAAAATATGATTTTAAAAGTCCTCATTATTAGATAAAGTCAAAATACGACATGCTAAGTGATAATTATAAGAGAAAAAGTTGAAAATATGATTTAAAAAGTTCTCATTATTAGAAAAAGTCAAAAATATGACATGCTAAGTCAGTTATAAGAGAAAATGTTGAAAATATGATTTTAAAAGTTCTCATTATTAATTAGATAAAGTCAAAAATATGACATGCTAAGTCATAATTATAAGAGAAAATGTTGAAAATATGATTTTGAAAGTTCTCATTATTAATTAGATAAAGTCAAAAATATGACATGCTAAGTCATAATTATAAGAGAAAAAGTCTAAAATATGATTTTAAAAGTCCTCATTATTAGATAAAAAGTCAAAAATACGACATGCTAAGTCATAATTATTAGAGAAAATGTTGAAAATATGATTTTAAAAGTCCTCATTATTAGATAAAGTCAAAAATATGACATGCTAAGTCATAATTATTAGATAAAAAGTTGAAAATATGATTTTAAAAGTCCTTATTATTAGACAAAAAGTCAAAAATATGACATGCTAAGTCATAATTATTAGATAAAAAGTTGAAAATATGATTTTAAAAGTCCTCATTATTAGACAAAAAGTCAAAAATATGACATGCTAAGTCATAATTATTAGATAAAAAGTTGAAAATATGATTTTAAAAGTCCTCATTATTAGACAAAAAGTCAAAAATATGACATGTTATGTCATAATTATTTGATCAAATGTTGAAAATATGATTTTAAAAGTTCTCATTATCAGATAAAAAGTCAAAAAATGACATGCTGTCATAATTATTAGATAAAGTCAATAATATGATTTTAAAAGTCCTCATTATTAGATAAAAAGTCAAAATATGACATGCTAAGTCATAATTATTAGATCAAATGTTGAAAATATGATTTTAAAAGTTCTCATTATCAGATAAAAAGTCAAAAATATGACATGCTAAGTCATAATTATTAGATCAAATGTTGAAAATATGATTTTAAAAGTCCTCATTATTAGATAAAAAATCAAAAATATGACATGCTGTCATAATTATTAGATACAGTCAAAAATATGACTTGCTAAGTCATAATTATAAGGGAAAATGTTGAAAATGTGATTTTAAAAGTCCTCATTATTAGATAAAAAATCAAAAAAATGACATGCTGTCATAATTATTAGATACAGTCAAAAATATGACGTGCTAAGTCATAATTATAAGGGAAAATGTTGAAAATGTGATTTTAAAAGTCCTCATTATTAGATAAAAAATCAAAAATATGACATGCTGTCATAATGATTAGATAAAGTCAAAAATATGACATGCTAAGTCATAACTATTCGATAAAAAGTCGAAAATATGATTTAAAAAGCTCTCATTATTAGATAAAGTCAAAAATATGACATGCTAAGTCATAATTATTCGATAAAAAGTCGAAAATATGATTTTAAAAGTCCTCATTATTAGATAAAGTTAAAAATATGATATGCCAAGTCATAATTATTAGATAAAATGTTGAAAATATGATTTTAAAAGTTCTAATTTTCAGATAAAAAGTCAAAAATATGACATGCTGTCATAATTATTAGATACAGTCAAAAATATGACGTGCTAAGTCATAATTATAAGGGAAAATGTTGAAAATGTGATTTTAAAAGTCCTCATTATTAGATAAAAAAAATCAAAAATATGACATGCTGTCATAATTATTAGATAAAGTCAAAAATATGACATGCTAAGTCATAACTATTCGATAAAAAGTCGAAAATATGATTTAAAAAGCTCTCATTATAAGATAAAGTCAAAAATATGACATGCTAAGTCATAATTATTCGATAAAAAGTCGAAAATATGATTTTAAAAGTCCTCATTATTAGATAAAGTCAAAAATATGATATGCCAAGTCAGTTATAAGATAAAATGTTGAAAATATGATTTTAAAAGTTCTCATTATCAGATAAAAAGTCAAAAATATGGCATGCTAAGTCATAATTATTAGATAAAATGTTGAAAATATGATTTTAAAAGTTCTAATTTTCAGATAAAAAGTCAAAAATATGACATGCTGTCATAATTATTAGATACAGTCAAAAATATGACGTGCTAAGTCATAATTATAAGGGAAAATGTTGAAAATGTGATTTTAAAAGTCCTCATTATTAGATAAAAAATCAAAAATATGACATGCTGTCATAATTATTAGATAAAGTCAAAAATATGACATGCTAAGTCATAACTATTCGATAAAAAGTCGAAAATATGATTTAAAAAGCTCTCATTATAAGATAAAGTCAAAAATATGACATGCTAAGTCATAATTATTCGATAAAAAGTCGAAAATATGATTTTAAAAGTCCTCATTATTAGATAAAGTCAAAAATATGATATGCCAAGTCAGTTATAAGATAAAATGTTGAAAATATGATTTTAAAAGTTCTCATTATCAGATAAAAAGTCAAAAATATGACATGCTAAGTCATAATTATTAGATAAAATGTTGAAAATATGATTTTAAAAGTTCTAATTTTCAGATAAAAAGTCAAAAATATGGCATTCTAAGTGGTCAAAAGTTGAGAATGTGATTGTAAAGGTTGTGATTGTCAGATTTCGTGCCGGTGACGTTCATGCTGCCGGCCGACTATAACCTGTTCGTGGAGGAGTTCCGGAAGAGCCCGTCCAGCACGTGGATCATGAAGCCGTGCGGGAAGGCGCAGGGAAAGGGCATCTTCCTCATCAACAAGCTCTCTCAGATCAAGAAGTGGTCCCGCGACAGCCGCACGTCCTCGTAAGACCACCGCCTGCTGATAGAGCGAGGGATAATAGACAGGGCTTGCACGCTAAAAACGCTTCCACTCCCTTAAAAAGTAACTCATTGAGTTACTTAGTTACTTTCTAAGAAAAGTAATGCATTACAATATTGCGTTACTCCCTTAAAAAGTAACTCATTGAGTTACTTAATTACTTTCTTAGAAAAGTAATGCATTACAATATCGCGTTACTCCCTTAAAAAGTAACTAATTGAGTTACTTAGTTACTTTTTAAGAAAAGTAATGCATTACAATATTGCGTTACTCCCTTTAAAAAGTAACTAATTGAGTTACTTAGTTACTTTTTAAGAAAAGTAATGCATTACAATATCGCGTTACTCCTTTAAAAAGTAACTAATTGAGTTACTTAGTTACTTTTTAAGAAAAGTAATGCATTACAATATTGCGTTACTCCCTTAAAAAGTAACTAATTGAGTTACTTAGTTACTTTTTAAGAAAAGTAATGCATTACAATATTGCGTTACTCCCTTTAAAAGTAACTAATTGAGTTACTAAGTTACTTTCTAAGAAAAGTAATGCATTACAATATTGCGTTACTCCCTTAAAAAGTAACTAATTGAGTTACTTAGTTACTTTTTAGAAAAGTAATGCATTACAATATTGCGTTACTCCCTTAAAAAGTAACTAATTGAGTTACTTAGTTACTTTTTAAGAAAAGTAATGCATTACAATATTGCGTTACTCCCTTAAAAAGTAACTAATTGAGTTACTTAGCTACTTTTTAGGAAAAGTAATGCATTACAATATTGCGTTCCTCCCTTAAAAAGTAACTTATTGAGTTACTTAGTTACTTTTTAGGAAAAGTAATGCATTACAATATTGCGTTCCTCCCTTAAAAAGTAACTAATTGAGTTTTTTAGTTACTTTTTAGGAAAAGTAATGCATTACAATATCGCGTTACTCCCTTAAAAAGTAACTAATTGAGTTTTTTAGTTACTTTTTAAGAAAAGTAATGCGTTACGTTACTTTTGCGTTACTTTTTCTCACCGGGGCTGGGCTTGTTTTTGTTTTGTTGTTTATAACAAAAAAGTTATATTTTTGTTTTTTGTGCAACGGTAAAGACCTCTTCATACCAAAATGTAAATAATAAGCCCCAGGTAAAGATGCAGATTCCCTCATGAACAGTAGAGGGCGCAGCTCTGGATAATGGAGAAGAGGATGCAGGAGAAAAAAGTTTTACCAATAAAAACAAAAAATCTAGTAATTTTCATCATCAAAGGTCAGCAGCAAGACATTGGTCAATTAAATATAAAGGTAGATTATGCATAAAAATAGTTGTTTTATTTAACGTTTAATTACTGGAGGTTTGCATAGTACTCTGATTTAGCATTTGACTGACTGACTTTGATTTATCGTATTTATTGTGCTTGATTTAAAATAAAAGCTGCTTTAACCCTCTGGTGCTCTTCCTTTAGGGGTTGCATTGGTCGTCTTCCCGGTCATAAGTGTCCCGGACACCTACAAATTAAACTTCCTCCACCCCAGTAAAACCAATGCAATTCATTTTTCTTCAATAATATTTTTTCTTTTTAATTTTGAGAGGATTTGATGGTATTTTTTTAATATTTATGCAATAATTATGGTCTATTTTTGCCTTTTACTATTTTTTTTATTATTGCAGTATTTCAGGTTAAAATAGAGACTATTTTTTTTCTCTATAGAGAATATTTTTGAAGGCAGATTAGCGCCTCTTTTGGAATTATTGAAGAAATCATGCAACCATGTGTGTAACCACTAGAGGTCTCAATGGAGAGGCTTGAGAATACTTTAGTTCTCTTTTGAACACATTTAATGATTTTTTTTTGATGGATTTGAATATATATTTAAAAAATCTCAAAGACTATTTATTATAAAGTTTTAGATAATTTTTTGTTTGTTAGAAATATAGATTTTTTTTCTGTGAATGTGTGTTTTTGCCGATTTCCCATTCATTTCCTATTGGTTGGTCATTTATGACCGAAGACAACGAACGCTACTTTTTTTTTTTACAACCAATTAGCATGCTCGAATCATGACCCCAATTTGTTTGTGTGTTTACACTCCTAATGCTAGAAAAGTCACCAAGTTTCATATCATTCTGATGAAGCTGTGATTTATAACATTTAAAACAGAAGATTTTCCGGTCAGAAATGACGAAGAGCCCCAGAGGGTTAAAGGTCCCTGAATCTGGTGTTCTGAATAACAGCTGCTGGCGTTCGGCAGGTTTGTGGCGGCCAACAGTGGGAAGGAGGCGTACGTCATCTCCCTGTACATCGACAACCCCCTGCTGATCGGCGGGAAGAAGTTCGACCTGCGTCTGTATGTGCTGGTCACCAGCTACCGGCCGCTCAAGTGCTACATGTGAGTGTGTGCCTGCTGCCCGCCGCCCCTGTGCCCGCCGCCCCTGTGCCCGCCCCTGTGCCCGCCCCTGTGCCGCCTGTGTCCGCCCCTGTGCCCACCTGCCCCTGTGCCCGCCCGCCCCTGTGCCCGCCCCGCCCCTGTGCCCGCCCGCCCCTGTGCCCGACCCTGTGCCCGACCCTGTGTCCGCCCCTGTGCCCGACCCTGTGCCCGCCCCTGTGTCCGCCCCTGTGCCCGACCCTGTGCCCGCCCCTGTGCCCGCCCTGCCCATCCGCACTGACCGCTCTGTGTGTTCCAGGTACAAGCTGGGCTTCTGCCGCTTCTGCACGGTCAAGTACACGCCCAGCACCAGCGAGCTGGACAACATGTTCGTGCACCTCACCAACGTGGCCATCCAGAAGCACGGGGTGAGCCCTCACACCCGCTATACACTCTGTCTGTCTGTGTGTGCGTGCGTGTGTGTGTGTGCGTGCGTGCCAGTGTTCATTTTGACAGCATATTTTGATTTAGTTTTAGTCAGTCTTTTGACTCAAATGCCATTTAGTGTTAGTCATATTTTAGTCCCCTGAATTGTTTTTAGTTTTAGTCTCCTAAAATCTAATGGGTTTAGTTAAAGCTACACTGTGTAACTTTTTTAGTTTATTCTGTGCTAAAAACACTTAGTTCTTTCAAAAATATATGTGCTCATGAATGTATATTTACTTCTTTCAAGTAATAAAGTATTCTCGTAAGTTTGTAATATGCCATTGAAAACACATACGGGTGAGGGGTTCGAATGCCGGTCGCCATGTTGCCCCTCCATCTTGAAAGTACATTAGCCAAAGAGGGACATACCCGTAAATTCAAGCTTGGCCTTTGGCGTTTTAACACTCGATGGCTCCGTGTCCAATGTGGACGAGGTCGAACTGGAAGCCATGTTAATCTTGGACTAAATCGGCCACCGTAGGAGTTAAAACGAAATCGGAATTGAGAGGAACAGAAACTAATATTCACTGGATGGTCATATACCAGTTCACCACTAGATGGGGGAAAATATCACACAGTGGAGCTTTAAACATTTAAGCGTTACATAACTGACTGTCACTTGACAATTTGACATAATTTTGTTTTTGACATTAAAAATACACGAAAGAGCTCAATTCACTTTTTTGTTTGTTTTTAAAAACATCTATATAGTTTTTATAACTTTGTATTTCTGTTTTAGTTAGTAGGCCATATCAGGTTAAGCTAAAGCTTAAAATAAGTTATTTTTTTAATTTCAGTTAACATTTATTTCATTTCAAGTAATGAAGATTGATTTCATTTAAATGTTTTTAGTGAACTATTATAACCCTGATACTTTATTGAATATGTGTCAAATACTGGTCTTTCCTCCTGACTTTGAATTAAATGGGAATTAAATTAAATACAGTTTATTGTGTAAGCAAAAACGAATATATAATGCGTGACTTTTAATTATTAACCAGCTGGAAATACACCGGGACTCTTATTTTGAAGTCTCGCTTTACTATTGCAGTTGCAGTTGCTCATTCAAGTTCAGATGAGGGAGATCAAATATGCATTGTTACAACCGTCTAAAACACATTACTATATAAACATGGTAAAGTAAACACTGTGATTATTCATCAGCATTAGCTCATAAACACTGGTCTGGCATAAATGTGTGTTATTGATTGAGCCGCTCTGGAGTTGGGTGTGTGTGAGCCTGTAGGCCGTGTGTTTTCCAGAGGTTAGATCAGCATCTGTGACACAGGACATCAGTTCTGACCCCATCTCTTCCCTAATCGGCCCTCACTAACATTTACATCTCGCTTTTATTTGTTGACAAAAATATCAGTTGATTTTCCTCATAGTTTTTGTCATCCAACACTAGTTATCGTCTCGTTTTCGTCAGTGAAAAAAGGTTGTTGATAAAAATTATTCGTCAACGAAGTGAACACTGATATATACTGTGTGTGTGTGTGTGTGTGTATGTGACGGCAGGACGACTACAATCATGTCCACGGGGGGAAGTGGACGGTGGGGAACCTGCGGCTCTACCTGGAGAGCACCAGAGGACGGGACGTCACCAGCCGCCTGTTTGACCAGATCCACTGGATCATCGTCCAGTCGCTCAAAGCTGTGGCCGTAAGTCATGATCATCTGAGTGTGTGTGAGTGTGACCGCAGGTGATAATCAGGTGTTTCTGTTCCGCAGCCCGTCATGAATAACGACAAGCACTGCTTCGAGTGCTACGGCTACGACATCATCATCGACGACAAGCTCAAGCCGTGGCTGATCGAGGTCAGATATCACCATCATCATTTTCCTCTGTCAACGTTTTTCACTTTCGTCTGCTTTTGTCATTCTTATATATGTTTTTATATTTCTATTAAGCTTTAGCATTTATTTCAGCTTATTTTTGCTTTTATTTTACTTAAATTTTAGTTATTTTAGTACTTAAACTTGTTTTATTTCAGTTAGTTGTCAAGGCAACATTTCTAATTTTCAAGTTTAAGTTTATTTTTTAATATTAAAATTTTTGAAATGGCTTTTATTTTATATTTTTTTATATATTTCAATATTTTTAGTTTGGTTTTTGTCATTTATGTTTGTTTTTGTCCATATTTAAGTTTAGCTTTTGTTTTTATGTCAGTTTTAATCATTTTATTAGTTTAACTTAAACTTGAAAATTAGAAATATTAGCCTTGGCAACTAACTGAAAAAATTAAACTTTAGCATTTTTATCTTTGCTGTAATTTTTGGCTTGTTTGAGTCATTTTGTTATCTGCTTATTTCTATTAAGCTTTTTAATTTTAGTTATTTTAGTACTTAAACTTATTTTATTTCAGTTAGTTGCCAAGGCCAACATTTCTAATTTTCAAGTTTAAGTTTATTTTTTAATATTATATTTTTAAATTGGCTTTTATTTTATATTTTTAGTTTGGTTTTTGTCATTTATGTTTGTTTTTGTTCATATTTAAGTTTAGCTTTTGTTTTTATGTCAGTTTTAATCATCTTAGTAGTTTAACTTAAACTTGAAAATTAGAAATATTGGCCTTGGCAACTAACTGAAATAAAATAAGTTTTAGTTTGTTTGTTCATCTAATATTTATTTTTTTGAATAGGACTTTTATTTTTAAATTTAGTGCACTTTTGTTAATATTTATGTTTAGTTTTTGTTTTTATTTCAGTAAAAAAAAAATTAGTAAAATAAAACAAGTTTAAGTGAAGCTACTAAAATAAAACTGAAATAAAAATAGAAATATTAAAAACACACAACAAATAAATATGTGTTTAAATTAAGCTTATTTTATTTCAGTTAGTTGTCAAGGCAAAATTTCAAATTTTCAAGTGTAAGTTTATAAAAAAAATGTATCTAATATTTATTTTTTGAATTGGCTTTTATTTTATATTTTTAGTTTGTTTTTGATCATTATGTTTGTTTTTTTAATATTTAAGTTTAGCTTTTGTTTTTATTTCAGTTTTATTTTTTTTATAAGTTTAAATTAAACTTGAAAATTAGAAATGTTGCCTTGGCAACTAATTGAAATAAAATAAGTTAAAGTTTTTTTTTAATCTAATATTTGTATTTTTGAATGGGCTTTTATTTTATATTTTGAGTTTATATATTTTAGTTTGGTTTTTGTCATTATGTGCGTTTTTGTCAATATTTAAATTTAGCTTTTGTTTTTTTATTTTAAATATTTTAGTAGTGTGACTTAAACTTATTTTATTTCAATTAGTTGCCAATGCAACATTTCTAATTTTCAAGTTTGTTTTTTCATCTAATATATATATTTTTAATATGACTTATTTTTATATTTAATGCGCTTTTGTTAGTATTTATGTTTAGCTTTTGTTTTTATTTCAGTTTTTTTTATTAGTTTAACTTAAATTTGAAAATAAGAAATGTTGCAACTAATTGAAATAAAATAAGATTCAGTTTTATAGTTTATAGTTTTATTCAGAATATTTTAGATTGGTTTTTGTCATTATGTGAGTTTTTGTCAATATTTAAATTTAGCTTTTGTTTTTATTGTAATTATTTTAGTAGTTTAACTTATTATAGAAATATATAGAAATATTAAAAACGGACAGAAGCGCACAACAAAATAACGCAAACTTACACTAAAATGAAAAGGAAAACTGAAAATATAAATAAATATTAATATAAATAAATGTGTTATTTGACTTCAGGTATTTGGTGTAATATGTATATTTTATTGTATTTTCCAAGTACACTTGTTTAATTTCAGTCATATGAAGCTTTATCCCCATGATTTGACTCGTGTGTGTGTGTGTGTGTGTGTGTGTGTGTGTGTGTGTGTGTGTGTGTGTGTGTGTGTGTGTGTGTCAGGTGAACGCGTCTCCGTCGCTCACCTCCAGCACGGCCAACGACCGCATCCTGAAGTACAACCTGATCAACGACACGCTGAACATCGTCACGCCCAACGGAGAGATCCCCGACTGCCGCTGGAACCGCGGCCTGCCCAAAGAGGCCCTGGGACACTATCAAGTGCTGTGAGTGGCCCTCAGAGGCCTCCATCGGGTCCTTTCCTGTGTCTCTCTCTCACTCTCTCTCTCTCTCACAGATACGACGAGGAGCAGGCCCCGGGAGACGACCTCAGGAGCCGCTCCGGACAGGCCCTGGGGTCAAAGGGCAGCAGGGCCGGCAGCCTGCGCCCACCCTTCCCCGCCACCTGGAAGTAGAAGAGACACTTGAGGAAACTCCAATTTAAGACTTTTATTCACATTAAAGTGACCGTAAAGACATGTAAAATGTTACTGAAGATCTCTAATTCCAGCTGTTCTTTTGCACGTTCTGTCCATCAAAGAAGAGAAGAAACTATATATATAACGTCACACTGCACATATATAGCGAGTAGTATAGGGGAGACCACTGGGGCAAGTTGTCACAGGCAGATCTGTGAGGTTTTCACTGCAAAAAATGCTTTTCTTAATTAGTATTTTTGTCTTGTTTTCAGTCCAAATATATAAGAAATCTTACATTAAGAAGCATTTACTAGAGTTTTTGTCTTGTTTTGGGGGGAAATAACTTAAAATGAAGGGAGTTTTTGCTTAAAATAAGCAAAATAATCTGTCAATGGGGTAAGCAAAATAATCTTGTTTTCTGTTTGAATTAAGATTATTTTGCTTACCTCATTTGGCAGATTATATTGCTTATTTTAAGCAAAAACATTCATTTTGAGTTATTTCCCCCCAAAAACAAGACAATAATTTTTATTTGGCTAGTAAATGCTTCTTTTGAGAATTTTTAGATGTTTGGACCAGAAACAAGACAAAATTAAAAGTAAGAAAAGCATTTTTTGCAGTGTAAATGCTCATATTATGACACATTCAGTTAATTCTGTCCTCAAAACGTTCATTAAACTGTATAAATGTGACATGTTGACACATTTACATAAGATTATTGATGTGTGTAAATATTCACTGTGATATATATGCAACTGATACATGTACAATTAGTTATATTTTATTTATTTTCTGTGTTTGAAAGGGAAACAAGCCTGCAAACGTAACCGTTTTCAGTGAAATATTACGAATAATTAAATTAAATCAATGTAAAACATATGGTTTTGTCCATTGATGAATGTTGTATTTCTGAGGTAAAAATAGTGATATGACGGTATGCGCGCGAGGGCTGATCTCGTCCGCGCGCGCGCGCTGAGGGGATGTGACGTCAGAGAGGCGCGCCTCCGCTCCGCTCAGTCAGTCAGTCAGTCGGGTGAATATATCGATGAAAAACGGAGAAAGTCGAAGTCACATCGACACGCGAGCCGCGGATCGGGACTGTCACACACTCAGGTGAGGGCAAAACGCCGCGTTCGCCGTGTTTCGGTGCGCCGGCGGCACTTTCCGCACTTTCTGAGGAAACTTTCTGACCGGAGTCCGTCCCGGTCATCGATCACAGCGCTACGCGTCTTCACGCGCGTCGCGTCGCGTCTCCGCTCGCAGCGCCAGATCGGTGTGTCCGTACGCGTGCCCGACACCGGCAGCTGTGCGGTGTTCGCAGGGCGGGGCTCGTGGGGCTTCTCCGCGGTTTCCGTGGTTCGTTTGTGCTCGTTCTGTGTCTTTAATGCGGTTATTTTGACTGATCCTCCGTCGCTGTGACGTGATAACGCTGCTAGGTGACGTCATTAAAGACTCTGGTCTTCCTCAGGAACGTCAACCGTCATAAAAATAAAAAAAAGAACGTCAACTGTCATATATTATTATTATTATTATTATTATATATATGTACATATGTGTGTGAACTGATTTAACCTGTGGAAACTGTATGAAAAAGCTTTTATCAGCTGATTATTAAATGTGTAAATCGCTTTATTTGACCGTGTTCAAGTGTTTACCATAGTAATAACAGCATTATTCATAATTACAGGCTGCCAAACCATAACCCTACAGCACTTGTTGTTCATTAATATTACTCAGTAAGTTCCTATTTAGTTCAACTTGTAGTATCAAATAACTAAATCTAATAAATAAAAACTATATACACTAAAAAAACTAATACAAATCTTGCTGACTCGCACTTTGACATCATTTCCTGCTCTTTCATGACCTATGAAAAACATTCTGTCAAAATCAAAATATAACTGCGAGATTTTACAAATTGCAAGGCTTTTTTTCTTCTTTATAATATTAGGACAGTCTGGCGTTTTTGCCACAAACCCAAAAAATCTATGAAAACATGTATTTTAGTTGAGTCAAGTGTGTTTATAAGTCTTATTTTAGTGTAAGAGGGGCGTGTCCAGCTGTGTGTGTGTGTGTGTGTGTGTGTGTGTGAGAAATGAATGAGGAAAACACTAATGCTTGTGTGTGTCTCAGTTCATAGAGTTCAGTGCTATCTTCTGTGTTCAGCAGTCACACAGGTGTGTGTGTGTGTGTGTGTGTGTGTGTGTGTGTGTGTGTGTGTGTGTGTGTGTGTGTGTGTGTGTGGAGTGTGACGAGTAACGCTGTTGTTGTTGTTCTGCTCACTGAACACAATAATGAAGTCACAGCTGTGATTGACCAGCAGTTTCTCTCTCACACACACACACACACACACACACACACACACACACACACACACACACACACACACACACACACACACACACACACACACACACAGATGGATGGACAGATATAATAGATATTGATAAAGATAGATCAAGGTAGACGGATCAAAAACACCAGAACCCAGAAAGTTCATTTAGTAAAAACTGAAAATAAAGGTTATTTCATAAGTTGTACAAACATTTTAATTGCAAGGCATTTATTTGAATACATTTTTTAATAACAAAATTGTTTCTTCTCTATGGAAGAGGATTAGGGCCAAGTAATAATAAAACCATCTCGAGATTAAAGTTATTGTAATTCTCAAAATATAACAAAAATATATTTTCCTCAAAACGCAATGACTTTATTCTCTAAATTTATCAAGATTTTCCTCAAAACACAATGACTTTATTCTCTAAATTTAACAAGATTTTCCTCAAAACACAATGACTTTATTCTCTAAATTTATCAAGATTTTCCTCAAAACACAATGACTTTATTCTCTAAATTTATCAAGATTTTCCTCAAAACACAATGACTTTATTCTCTAAATTTATCAAGATTTTCCTCAAAAACACAATGACTTTATTCTCTAAATTTATCAAGATTTTCCTCA
>JARQWZ010008016.1:0-30729 GCA_033150135.1 Gobio occitaniae
TTTGATGACGAATGTCGATTTCTAGAACTTGGACGACGAATGTCGTTTTCTCGAACTTTGACGACGATGTCGTTTTCTCGAACTTTGACTTATGATGGTGGGTTTTAGTGGATGGGGGTAGGGTAAGGTCCTTAAATGGTGGTGGCTCAGGACGAGGTTAACGTGAGGTGACTATGGTAGGTTATTTGAAGAGAGAATCCTGACAGTTTTCCACCTATAATCTAAGAGATCCTTGGGAGGACGAATCAGAAAATGTGCGGCCTGTCTGGGTCTCACATTTTCCAACGAACCTGTCTGGGTTCGATTCGTCTCCCCATCCCGTCTCTCTACCAACCCCGAGGGGTAAGAGAGAGGACCGGAGGGGATGAGGATCTTTAAACTAAACTATAGGCCCATTTGTACAAGATCATTTGCGTAGAATAGTATGTCAAGTCCGATGGCTCTGGCCAGGGTTAGGTTAGGGGAAATTACAACATCTCCCCCCAAGCCAGCACTCGTCTGGAAAGGTTTGTAGTAGGGAGAATGAGGAGGGGCACGGGCCGACGCATGTCAGACTATACTATGTCGCCTGTGATTGGCTCCCGTCTAGGAGCAATGCCTTTTTTGGCTTATGGGCCAGGTGGGTAGCTTGTTATTTTTTCGTTAGTTTATGAAACTTCTGTTGTTTTGCCTTTTATTTATTATAATGTCAGGTTGGATTATTCTGATGGGTAAGTTTAAGTGTGGTAGTGGGTCGTGGCTAACCTTTACTGTTGAAAAATTATTGTTCTTATTTCTTTTTTGGTTTTTAGGAATTGCGAAGTTTCGGTCTGAACTTGCTCTGGACCAGCGAACCAAGCCGAAGCCTGATAATCCTGATCCAGCATCGCAACTCCCCAGAGGTGAAGTATTTTGGTCTATGGTGAAGGTCAACTCGTGAGAGAAATCAATTTGAGAAATCCTATTTTGAAAGGACGAATCAGAAAATGTGCGACCTGTCTGGGACTCACATTTTCCAACGAACCTGTCTGGGTTCGATTCGTCTCCCCATCCGTCTCTCTGCCAAACCCGAGGGCTAAGAGAGAGACCGGAGGGGATGAGGATCCTCAAACTGATTTGTGGGTCTTTTTTTAAATTGTAATCTGTTTTATTCAGTTGGGTTAGTCTGACTGTACGTCCTAGTGTGGTATTGGGGTCGTGGCTAACCTTTACTGTTGAAAACTATTGTTCTTATTTCTTTTTCTGGTTTTTAGGAATTGCGAAGTTTCCGGTCTGAACTTGCTCTGGACCAGCGAACCAAGCCGAAGCCCGATAATCCTGATCCAGCATCGCACCCCCCCAGAGGTGAAGTATTTTGGTATATGGTAAAGGTCAAGGTCATAGTAGTCGTATGGTTTGAGACCGTTCGATTTAGACGTGCGGAACGTGAATTTGGATTTTTATTCTAAGGTTGAGAAAGGTTCTCTGGTCGACAGGTGCACTGGTGGGTAGATTTAGTGCAGAAAGGGGTTTGTGAGTAAATTCCATTGATTTTTTGGGTTTTACAATGGGTAGGGTTAGCGTGGGGTTGGGATTCTAGTCCGTAGGGTTGATGCAGGTGGTTTACAGCCAGTGGGTCTGTGACGGTTAGGGTTAGTGTAGGAGTAGGGGTCACGTTAAAGTATTTTTTGTTCTCTGAAATTTGACTTAGGGTTATAATCAGTAGGGTTGACGTGGGTGGGTTTCCAGCCAGTGGGTCTGTGACGGTTAGGGTTAGTGTAGGAGTAGGGGTCACGTTAAAGTATTTTTTGTCCTATGAAATTTGACTTAGGGTTATAATCAGTAGGGTTGACGTGGGTGGGTTTCCAGCCAGTGGGTCTGTGACGGTTAGGGTTAGTGTAGGAGTAGGGGTCACGTTAAAGTATTTTTTGTCCTATGAAATTTGACTTAGGTTATAATCAGTAGGGTTGACGTGGGTGGGTTTCCAGCCAGTGGGTCTGTGACGGTTAGGGTTAGTGTAGGAGTAGGGGTCACGTTAAAGTATTTTTTGTCCTATGAAATTTGACTTAGGGTTATAATCAGTAGGGTTGACGTGGGTGGGTTTCCAGCCAGTGGGTCTGTGACGGTTAGGGTAGTGTAGGAGTAGCGGTCACGTTAAAGTATTTTTTGTCCTATGAAATTTGACTTAGGGTTATAATCAGTAGGGTTGACGTGGGTGGGTTTCCAGACAGTGGGTCTGTGACGGTTAGGGTTAGTGTAGGAGTAGGGGTCACGTTAAAGTATTTTTTGTCCTATGAAATTAGACATAGGGTTATAATCAATAGGGTTGATGTGGGTGGGTTTACAGCCAGTGGGTCTGTGACAGGTAGGGTTAGTTGAGAGTGGGGATCACGTTAGTGGATTTTTGTCCATGGAAATTCCTACTCCCTCAAGTGTTGTGTGTGAGGGAAATTTGCGAGACACATCTTCAGTAGCGTACCTCAGTATCAACGGGTGTTTCAGCTCTTTAAACACTATACACCCTCCTCTGAGGCGGCCCGTCTGGGGGATCAGTCCCAAACGTGTGTCTCGAGATCAATTGCTAAAGTTTCTAACAAGAACCACAATGGTGTGTTTTTTGGGTTCTGGTGTGTGATGTTCTAATCCTAGGTAATGGTCGTTGATTCAGTTTTTTAGGGGATGTGGCGATTATAGGTGTTTTTAGGAAGGGGCCTGGGAATGATAGGCTGGTTGGGGTTTGGGTCGGAAGGAATCTGTTCGTACCAGGAAGTGGACCCCAAAGAAACAAGTGGGAAGATTTGTTTGAGTTGAACTCCAAAAAAGACCAGCCATTGAAAACAAGTGAGAAAGTAGCTGGGAAGAAACTGGTCAGTGTGTGGGGTGTTGGCGCGCAATGTGTCGTTGCGTAAGTGGTGGCTGAAAAGCCATATCGAAGAACACTCCCCCAAGTGACCCTTTGTTATCACCGTTAGGTTACCCAGGTCACCTGAGAAGAGTCGAGGGTCAAACTGGCGGATGTACCCCGAAAGGCCCATCAAGCTTCTACCAGCCCTTCCCCCTAAGGTGCAAGCAAGAACCAAACCGACATCATCCTTAGGACAACCGTTGGGAGCTTGAACCCTAAAGAGAAGGCGAGTGAGTTTTCCATAGTCCAATGCTTTTAACAGGGAGTTAGGATGATGGTAAGTACGCATATCATTAAAAATGCTCTTTGTGTCACCGCGGATAGAAAAGGTGTTCAGATTAGTGACTCCTATGTGGTTTTTCAGCTCGAATTACGACCACGAGATTCATGAAAGTTGACGGTAAAAGTTGACCCGTGAATCCTTGTTGACGAAAGTCGATAAGAGAAAAACGATTCATGAAAGTCGACGGTAAAAGTTGACCCGTGAATCCTTGTTGACGAAAGTCGATAAGCGGAAAAAACTATTCATGAAAAGTTGACGGTAAAAGTCAACCCGTGAATGGTGACGACGAAAGTCGTTTTTCGAATGTCGACGAATACGTCGGTTTCTCGAACTTTGATGACAAATGTCGATTTCTCGAACTTTGACGACGAACGTCGGTTTTTTAACTTTGACGACGAATGTCGATTTCTCGAACTTTGACAACGAATGTCGATTTCTCGAACTTTGACAACGAATGTCGATTTCTCGAACTTCGGCGACGAATGTCGATTTCTCGAACTTTGACGACGAATGCCGGTTTTTTAACTTTGACGACGAATGTCGATTTCTCGTACTTTGACGACGAATGTCGATTTCTCGAACTTTGATGACGAATGTCGATTTCTAGAACTTGGACGACGAATGTCGTTTTCTCGAACTTTGACGACGAATGTCGTTTTCTCGAACTTTGACTTATGATGGTGGGTTTTAGTGGATGGGGGTAGGGTAAGGTCCCTTAAATGGTGGTGGGCTCAGGACGAGGTTAACGTGAGGTGACTATGGTAGGTTATTTGAAGAGAGAATCCTGACAGTTTTCCACCTATAATCTAAGAGATCCTTGGAGGACGAATCAGAAAATGTGCGGCCTGTCTGGGTCTCACATTTTCCAACGAACCTGTCTGGGTTCGATTCGTCTCCCCATCCCGTCTCTCTACCAACCCCGAGGGGTAAGAGAGAGACCGGAGGGGATGAGGATCTTTAAACTAAACTATAGGCCCATTTGTACAAGATCATTTGCGTAGAATAGTATGTCAAGTCCGATGGCTCTGGCCAGGGTTAGGTTAGGGGAAATTACAACATCTCCCCCCAAGCCAGCACTCGTCTGGAAAGGTTTGTAGTAGGGAGAATGAGGAGGGGCACGGGCCGACGCATGTCAGACTATACTATGTCGCCTGTGATTGGCTCCCGTCTAGGAGCAATGCCTTTTTTGGCTTATGGGCCAGGTGGGTAGCTTGTTATTTTTTTCGTTAGTTTATGAAACTTCTGTTGTTTTGCCTTTTATTTATTATAATGTCAGGTTGGATTATTCTGATGGGTAAGTTTAAGTGTGGTAGTGGGGTCGTGGCTAACCTTTACTGTTGAAAATTATTGTTCTTATTTCTTTTTTTGGTTTTTAGGAATTGCGAAGTTTCCGGTCTGAACTTGCTCTGGACCAGCGAACCAAGCCGAAGCCTGATAATCCTGATCCAGCATCGCAACTCCCCCAGAGGTGAAGTATTTTGGTCTATGGTGAAGGTCAACTCGTGAGAGAAATCAATTTGAGAAATCCTATTTTGAAAGGACGAATCAGAAAATGTGCGACCTGTCTGGGACTCACATTTTCCAACGAACCTGTCTGGGTTCGATTCGTCTCCCCATCCCGTCTCTCTGCCAAACCCGAGGGCTAAGAGAGAGACCGGAGGGGATGAGGATCCTCAAACTGATTTGTGGGTCTTTTTTTAAATTGTAATCTGTTTTATTCAGTTGGGTTAGTCTGACTGGTACGTCCTAGTGTGGTATTGGGGTCGTGGCTAACCTTTACTGTTGAAAACTATTGTTCTTATTTCTTTTTCTGGTTTTTAGGAATTGCGAAGTTTCCGGTCTGAACTTGCTCTGGACCAGCGAACCAAGCCGAAGCCCGATAATCCTGATCCAGCATCGCAACCCCCCCAGAGGTGAAGTATTTTGGTATATGGTAAAGGTCAAGGTCATAGTAGTCGTATGGTTTGAGACCGTTCGATTTAGACGTGCGGAACGTGAATTTGGATTTTTATTCTAAGGTTGAGAAAGGTTCTCTGGTCGACAGGTGCACTGGTGGGTAGATTTAGTGCAGAAAGGGTTTGTGAGTAAATTCCATTGATTTTTGGTTTTACAATGGGTAGGGTTAGCGTGGGGGTTGGGATTCTAGTCCGTAGGGTTGATGCAGGTGGGTTTACAGCCAGTGGGTCTGTGACGGTTAGGGTTAGTGTAGGAGTAGGGTCACGTTAAAGTATTTTTTGTTCTCTGAAATTTGACTTAGGGTTATAATCAGTAGGGTTGACGTGGGTGGGTTTCCAGCCAGTGGGTCTGTGACGGTTAGGGTTAGTGTAGGAGTAGGGGTCACGTTAAAGTATTTTTTGTCCTATGAAATTTGACTTAGGGTTATAATCAGTAGGGTTGACGTGGGTGGGTTTCCAGCCAGTGGGTCTGTGACGGTTAGGGTTAGTGTAGGAGTAGGGGTCACGTTAAAGTATTTTTTGTCCTATGAAATTTGACTTAGGGTTATAATCAGTAGGGTTGACGTGGGTGGGTTTCCAGCCAGTGGGTCTGTGACGGTTAGGGTTAGTGTAGGAGTAGGGGTCACGTTAAAGTATTTTTTGTCCTATGAAATTTGACTTAGGGTTATAATCAGTAGGGTTGACGTGGGTGGGTTTCCAGCCAGTGGGTCTGTGACGGTTAGGGTTAGTGTAGGAGTAGCGGTCACGTTAAAGTATTTTTTGTCCTATGAAATTTGACTTAGGGTTATAATCAGTAGGGTTGACGTGGGTGGGTTTCCAGACAGTGGGTCTGTGACGGTTAGGGTTAGTGTAGGAGTAGGGGTCACGTTAAAGTATTTTTTGTCCTATGAAATTAGACATAGGGTTATAATCAATAGGGTTGATGTGGGTGGGTTTACAGCCAGTGGGTCTGTGACAGGTAGGGTTAGTTGAGAGTGGGGATCACGTTAGTGGATTTTTGTCCATGGAAATTCCTACTCCCTCAAGTGTTGTGTGTGAGGGAAATTTGCGAGACACATCTTCAGTAGCGTACCTCAGTATCAACGGGTGTTTCAGCTCTTTAAACACTATACACCCTCCTCTGAGGCGGCCCGTCTGGGGGATCAGTCCCAAACGTGTGTCTCGAGATCAATTGCTAAAGTTTCTAACAAGAACCACAATGGTGTGTTTTTTGGGTTCTGGTGTGTGATGTTCTAATCCTAGGTAATGGTCGTTGATTCAGTTTTTTAGGGGATGTGGCGATTATAGGTGTTTTTAAGGAAGGGGCCTGGAATGATAGGCTGGTTGGGGTTTGGGTCGGAAGGAATCTGTTCGTACCAGGAAGTGGACCCAAAGAAACAAGTGGGAAGATTTGTTTGAGTTGAACTCCAAAAAGACCAGCCATTGAAAACAAGTGAGAAAGTAGCTGGGAAGAAACTGGTCAGTGTGTGGGGTGTTGGCGCGCAATGTGTCGTTGCGTAAGTGGTGGCTGAAAAGCCATATCGAAGAACACTCCCCCAAGTGACCCTTTGTTATCACCGTTAGGTTACCAGGTCACCTGAGAAGAGTCGAGGGTCAAACTGGCGGATGTACCCCGAAAGGCCCATCAAGCTTCTACCAGCCCTTCCCCCTAAGGTGCAAGCAAGAACCAAACCGACATCATCCTTAGGACAACCGTTGGGAGCTTGAACCCTAAAGAGAAGGCGAGTGAGTTTTCCATAGTCCAATGCTTTTAACAGGAGTTAGGATGATGGTAAGTACGCATATCATTAAAAATGCTCTTTGTGTCACCGCGGATAGAAAAGGTGTTCAGATTAGTGACTCCTATGTGGTTTTTCAGCTCGAATTACGACCACGAGATTCATGAAAGTTGACGGTAAAAGTTGACCCGTGAATCCTTGTTGACGAAAGTCGATAAGAGAAAAACGATTCATGAAAGTCGACGGTAAAAGTTGACCCGTGAATCCTTGTTGACGAAAGTCGATAAGCGGAAAAACTATTCATGAAAAGTTGACGGTAAAAGTCAACCCGTGAATGGTTGACGACGAAAGTCGTTTTTCGAATGTCGACGAATACGTCGGTTTCTCGAACTTTGATGACAAATGTCGATTTCTCGAACTTTGACGACG
Source organism: Gobio occitaniae (assembly GCA_033150135.1). Lineage (NCBI taxonomy): Eukaryota > Metazoa > Chordata > Actinopteri > Cypriniformes > Gobionidae > Gobio > Gobio occitaniae. The sequence goes on from JARQWZ010008016.1 coordinate 7,249, forward strand.
AACGTCGGTTTTTTAACTTTGACGACGAATGTCGATTTCTCGAACTTTGACAACGAATGTCGATTTCTCGAACTTTGACAACGAATGTCGATTTCTCGAACTTCGGCGACGAATGTCGATTTCTCGAACTTTGACGACGAATGCCGGTTTTTTAACTTTGACGACGAATGTCGATTTCTCGTACTTTGACGACGAATGTCGATTTCTCGAACTTTGATGACGAATGTCGATTTCTAGAACTTGGACGACGAATGTCGTTTTCTCGAACTTTGACGACGAATGTCGTTTTCTCGAACTTTGACTTATGATGGTGGGTTTTAGTGGATGGGGGTAGGGTAAGGTCCCTTAAATGGTGGTGGGCTCAGGACGAGGTTAACGTGAGGTGACTATGGTAGGTTATTTGAAGAGAGAATCCTGACAGTTTTCCACCTATAATCTAAGAGATCCTTGGGAGGACGAATCAGAAAATGTGCGGCCTGTCTGGGTCTCACATTTTCCAACGAACCTGTCTGGGTTCGATTCGTCTCCCCATCCCGTCTCTCTACCAACCCCGAGGGGTAAGAGAGAGACCGGAGGGGATGAGGATCTTTAAACTAAACTATAGGCCCATTTGTACAAGATCATTTGCGTAGAATAGTATGTCAAGTCCGATGGCTCTGGCCAGGGTTAGGTTAGGGGAAATTACAACATCTCCCCCCAAGCCAGCACTCGTCTGGAAAGGTTTGTAGTAGGGAGAATGAGGAGGGGCACGGGCCGACGCATGTCAGACTATACTATGTCGCCTGTGATTGGCTCCCGTCTAGGAGCAATGCCTTTTTTGGCTTATGGGCCAGGTGGGTAGCTTGTTATTTTTTTCGTTAGTTTATGAAACTTCTGTTGTTTTGCCTTTTATTTATTATAATGTCAGGTTGGATTATTCTGATGGGTAAGTTTAAGTGTGGTAGTGGGGTCGTGGCTAACCTTTACTGTTGAAAATTATTGTTCTTATTTCTTTTTTTGGTTTTTAGGAATTGCGAAGTTTCCGGTCTGAACTTGCTCTGGACCAGCGAACCAAGCCGAAGCCTGATAATCCTGATCCAGCATCGCAACTCCCCCAGAGGTGAAGTATTTTGGTCTATGGTGAAGGTCAACTCGTGAGAGAAATCAATTTGAGAAATCCTATTTTGAAAGGACGAATCAGAAAATGTGCGACCTGTCTGGGACTCACATTTTCCAACGAACCTGTCTGGGTTCGATTCGTCTCCCCATCCCGTCTCTCTGCCAAACCCGAGGGCTAAGAGAGAGACCGGAGGGGATGAGGATCCTCAAACTGATTTGTGGGTCTTTTTTTAAATTGTAATCTGTTTTATTCAGTTGGGTTAGTCTGACTGGTACGTCCTAGTGTGGTATTGGGGTCGTGGCTAACCTTTACTGTTGAAAACTATTGTTCTTATTTCTTTTTCTGGTTTTTAGGAATTGCGAAGTTTCCGGTCTGAACTTGCTCTGGACCAGCGAACCAAGCCGAAGCCCGATAATCCTGATCCAGCATCGCAACCCCCCCAGAGGTGAAGTATTTTGGTATATGGTAAAGGTCAAGGTCATAGTAGTCGTATGGTTTGAGACCGTTCGATTTAGACGTGCGGAACGTGAATTTGGATTTTTATTCTAAGGTTGAGAAAGGTTCTCTGGTCGACAGGTGCACTGGTGGGTAGATTTAGTGCAGAAAGGGGTTTGTGAGTAAATTCCATTGATTTTTGGGTTTTACAATGGGTAGGGTTAGCGTGGGGGTTGGGATTCTAGTCCGTAGGGTTGATGCAGGTGGGTTTACAGCCAGTGGGTCTGTGACGGTTAGGGTTAGTGTAGGAGTAGGGGTCACGTTAAAGTATTTTTTGTTCTCTGAAATTTGACTTAGGGTTATAATCAGTAGGGTTGACGTGGGTGGGTTTCCAGCCAGTGGGTCTGTGACGGTTAGGGTTAGTGTAGGAGTAGGGGTCACGTTAAAGTATTTTTTGTCCTATGAAATTTGACTTAGGGTTATAATCAGTAGGGTTGACGTGGGTGGGTTTCCAGCCAGTGGGTCTGTGACGGTTAGGGTTAGTGTAGGAGTAGGGGTCACGTTAAAGTATTTTTTGTCCTATGAAATTTGACTTAGGGTTATAATCAGTAGGGTTGACGTGGGTGGGTTTCCAGCCAGTGGGTCTGTGACGGTTAGGGTTAGTGTAGGAGTAGGGGTCACGTTAAAGTATTTTTTGTCCTATGAAATTTGACTTAGGGTTATAATCAGTAGGGTTGACGTGGGTGGGTTTCCAGCCAGTGGGTCTGTGACGGTTAGGGTTAGTGTAGGAGTAGCGGTCACGTTAAAGTATTTTTTGTCCTATGAAATTTGACTTAGGGTTATAATCAGTAGGGTTGACGTGGGTGGGTTTCCAGACAGTGGGTCTGTGACGGTTAGGGTTAGTGTAGGAGTAGGGGTCACGTTAAAGTATTTTTTGTCCTATGAAATTAGACATAGGGTTATAATCAATAGGGTTGATGTGGGTGGGTTTACAGCCAGTGGGTCTGTGACAGGTAGGGTTAGTTGAGAGTGGGGATCACGTTAGTGGATTTTTGTCCATGGAAATTCCTACTCCCTCAAGTGTTGTGTGTGAGGGAAATTTGCGAGACACATCTTCAGTAGCGTACCTCAGTATCAACGGGTGTTTCAGCTCTTTAAACACTATACACCCTCCTCTGAGGCGGCCCGTCTGGGGGATCAGTCCCAAACGTGTGTCTCGAGATCAATTGCTAAAGTTTCTAACAAGAACCACAATGGTGTGTTTTTTGGGTTCTGGTGTGTGATGTTCTAATCCTAGGTAATGGTCGTTGATTCAGTTTTTTAGGGGATGTGGCGATTATAGGTGTTTTTAAGGAAGGGGCCTGGGAATGATAGGCTGGTTGGGGTTTGGGTCGGAAGGAATCTGTTCGTACCAGGAAGTGGACCCAAAGAAACAAGTGGGAAGATTTGTTTGAGTTGAACTCCAAAAAAGACCAGCCATTGAAAACAAGTGAGAAAGTAGCTGGGAAGAAACTGGTCAGTGTGTGGGGTGTTGGCGCGCAATGTGTCGTTGCGTAAGTGGTGGCTGAAAAGCCATATCGAAGAACACTCCCCCAAGTGACCCTTTGTTATCACCGTTAGGTTACCCAGGTCACCTGAGAAGAGTCGAGGGTCAAACTGGCGGATGTACCCCGAAAGGCCCATCAAGCTTCTACCAGCCCTTCCCCCTAAGGTGCAAGCAAGAACCAAACCGACATCATCCTTAGGACAACCGTTGGGAGCTTGAACCCTAAAGAGAAGGCGAGTGAGTTTTCCATAGTCCAATGCTTTTAACAGGGAGTTAGGATGATGGTAAGTACGCATATCATTAAAAATGCTCTTTGTGTCACCGCGGATAGAAAAGGTGTTCAGATTAGTGACTCCTATGTGGTTTTTCAGCTCGAATTACGACCACGAGATTCATGAAAGTTGACGGTAAAAGTTGACCCGTGAATCCTTGTTGACGAAAGTCGATAAGAGAAAAACGATTCATGAAAGTCGACGGTAAAAGTTGACCCGTGAATCCTTGTTGACGAAAGTCGATAAGCGGAAAAACTATTCATGAAAAGTTGACGGTAAAAGTCAACCCGTGAATGGTTGACGACGAAAGTCGTTTTTCGAATGTCGACGAATACGTCGGTTTCTCGAACTTTGATGACAAATGTCGATTTCTCGAACTTTGACGACGAACGTCGGTTTTTTAACTTTGACGACGAATGTCGATTTCTCGAACTTTGACAACGAATGTCGATTTCTCGAACTTTGACAACGAATGTCGATTTCTCGAACTTCGGCGACGAATGTCGATTTCTCGAACTTTGACGACGAATGCCGGTTTTTTAACTTTGACGACGAATGTCGATTTCTCGTACTTTGACGACGAATGTCGATTTCTCGAACTTTGATGACGAATGTCGATTTCTAGAACTTGGACGACGAATGTCGTTTTCTCGAACTTTGACGACGAATGTCGTTTTCTCGAACTTTGACTTATGATGGTGGGTTTTAGTGGATGGGGGTAGGGTAAGGTCCCTTAAATGGTGGTGGGCTCAGGACGAGGTTAACGTGAGGTGACTATGGTAGGTTATTTGAAGAGAGAATCCTGACAGTTTTCCACCTATAATCTAAGAGATCCTTGGGAGGACGAATCAGAAAATGTGCGGCCTGTCTGGGTCTCACATTTTCCAACGAACCTGTCTGGGTTCGATTCGTCTCCCCATCCCGTCTCTCTACCAACCCCGAGGGGTAAGAGAGAGACCGGAGGGGATGAGGATCTTTAAACTAAACTATAGGCCCATTTGTACAAGATCATTTGCGTAGAATAGTATGTCAAGTCCGATGGCTCTGGCCAGGGTTAGGTTAGGGGAAATTACAACATCTCCCCCCAAGCCAGCACTCGTCTGGAAAGGTTTGTAGTAGGGAGAATGAGGAGGGGCACGGGCCGACGCATGTCAGACTATACTATGTCGCCTGTGATTGGCTCCCGTCTAGGAGCAATGCCTTTTTTGGCTTATGGGCCAGGTGGGTAGCTTGTTATTTTTTTCGTTAGTTTATGAAACTTCTGTTGTTTTGCCTTTTATTTATTATAATGTCAGGTTGGATTATTCTGATGGGTAAGTTTAAGTGTGGTAGTGGGGTCGTGGCTAACCTTTACTGTTGAAAATTATTGTTCTTATTTCTTTTTTTGGTTTTTAGGAATTGCGAAGTTTCCGGTCTGAACTTGCTCTGGACCAGCGAACCAAGCCGAAGCCTGATAATCCTGATCCAGCATCGCAACTCCCCCAGAGGTGAAGTATTTTGGTCTATGGTGAAGGTCAACTCGTGAGAGAAATCAATTTGAGAAATCCTATTTTGAAAGGACGAATCAGAAAATGTGCGACCTGTCTGGGACTCACATTTTCCAACGAACCTGTCTGGGTTCGATTCGTCTCCCCATCCCGTCTCTCTGCCAAACCCGAGGGCTAAGAGAGAGACCGGAGGGGATGAGGATCCTCAAACTGATTTGTGGGTCTTTTTTTAAATTGTAATCTGTTTTATTCAGTTGGGTTAGTCTGACTGGTACGTCCTAGTGTGGTATTGGGGTCGTGGCTAACCTTTACTGTTGAAAACTATTGTTCTTATTTCTTTTTCTGGTTTTTAGGAATTGCGAAGTTTCCGGTCTGAACTTGCTCTGGACCAGCGAACCAAGCCGAAGCCCGATAATCCTGATCCAGCATCGCAACCCCCCCAGAGGTGAAGTATTTTGGTATATGGTAAAGGTCAAGGTCATAGTAGTCGTATGGTTTGAGACCGTTCGATTTAGACGTGCGGAACGTGAATTTGGATTTTTATTCTAAGGTTGAGAAAGGTTCTCTGGTCGACAGGTGCACTGGTGGGTAGATTTAGTGCAGAAAGGGGTTTGTGAGTAAATTCCATTGATTTTTGGGTTTTACAATGGGTAGGGTTAGCGTGGGGGTTGGGATTCTAGTCCGTAGGGTTGATGCAGGTGGGTTTACAGCCAGTGGGTCTGTGACGGTTAGGGTTAGTGTAGGAGTAGGGGTCACGTTAAAGTATTTTTTGTTCTCTGAAATTTGACTTAGGGTTATAATCAGTAGGGTTGACGTGGGTGGGTTTCCAGCCAGTGGGTCTGTGACGGTTAGGGTTAGTGTAGGAGTAGGGGTCACGTTAAAGTATTTTTTGTCCTATGAAATTTGACTTAGGGTTATAATCAGTAGGGTTGACGTGGGTGGGTTTCCAGCCAGTGGGTCTGTGACGGTTAGGGTTAGTGTAGGAGTAGGGGTCACGTTAAAGTATTTTTTGTCCTATGAAATTTGACTTAGGGTTATAATCAGTAGGGTTGACGTGGGTGGGTTTCCAGCCAGTGGGTCTGTGACGGTTAGGGTTAGTGTAGGAGTAGGGGTCACGTTAAAGTATTTTTTGTCCTATGAAATTTGACTTAGGGTTATAATCAGTAGGGTTGACGTGGGTGGGTTTCCAGCCAGTGGGTCTGTGACGGTTAGGGTTAGTGTAGGAGTAGCGGTCACGTTAAAGTATTTTTTGTCCTATGAAATTTGACTTAGGGTTATAATCAGTAGGGTTGACGTGGGTGGGTTTCCAGACAGTGGGTCTGTGACGGTTAGGGTTAGTGTAGGAGTAGGGGTCACGTTAAAGTATTTTTTGTCCTATGAAATTAGACATAGGGTTATAATCAATAGGGTTGATGTGGGTGGGTTTACAGCCAGTGGGTCTGTGACAGGTAGGGTTAGTTGAGAGTGGGGATCACGTTAGTGGATTTTTGTCCATGGAAATTCCTACTCCCTCAAGTGTTGTGTGTGAGGGAAATTTGCGAGACACATCTTCAGTAGCGTACCTCAGTATCAACGGGTGTTTCAGCTCTTTAAACACTATACACCCTCCTCTGAGGCGGCCCGTCTGGGGGATCAGTCCCAAACGTGTGTCTCGAGATCAATTGCTAAAGTTTCTAACAAGAACCACAATGGTGTGTTTTTTGGGTTCTGGTGTGTGATGTTCTAATCCTAGGTAATGGTCGTTGATTCAGTTTTTTAGGGGATGTGGCGATTATAGGTGTTTTTAAGGAAGGGGCCTGGGAATGATAGGCTGGTTGGGGTTTGGGTCGGAAGGAATCTGTTCGTACCAGGAAGTGGACCCAAAGAAACAAGTGGGAAGATTTGTTTGAGTTGAACTCCAAAAAAGACCAGCCATTGAAAACAAGTGAGAAAGTAGCTGGGAAGAAACTGGTCAGTGTGTGGGGTGTTGGCGCGCAATGTGTCGTTGCGTAAGTGGTGGCTGAAAAGCCATATCGAAGAACACTCCCCCAAGTGACCCTTTGTTATCACCGTTAGGTTACCCAGGTCACCTGAGAAGAGTCGAGGGTCAAACTGGCGGATGTACCCCGAAAGGCCCATCAAGCTTCTACCAGCCCTTCCCCCTAAGGTGCAAGCAAGAACCAAACCGACATCATCCTTAGGACAACCGTTGGGAGCTTGAACCCTAAAGAGAAGGCGAGTGAGTTTTCCATAGTCCAATGCTTTTAACAGGGAGTTAGGATGATGGTAAGTACGCATATCATTAAAAATGCTCTTTGTGTCACCGCGGATAGAAAAGGTGTTCAGATTAGTGACTCCTATGTGGTTTTTCAGCTCGAATTACGACCACGAGATTCATGAAAGTTGACGGTAAAAGTTGACCCGTGAATCCTTGTTGACGAAAGTCGATAAGAGAAAAACGATTCATGAAAGTCGACGGTAAAAGTTGACCCGTGAATCCTTGTTGACGAAAGTCGATAAGCGGAAAAACTATTCATGAAAAGTTGACGGTAAAAGTCAACCCGTGAATGGTTGACGACGAAAGTCGTTTTTCGAATGTCGACGAATACGTCGGTTTCTCGAACTTTGATGACAAATGTCGATTTCTCGAACTTTGACGACGAACGTCGGTTTTTTAACTTTGACGACGAATGTCGATTTCTCGAACTTTGACAACGAATGTCGATTTCTCGAACTTTGACAACGAATGTCGATTTCTCGAACTTCGGCGACGAATGTCGATTTCTCGAACTTTGACGACGAATGCCGGTTTTTTAACTTTGACGACGAATGTCGATTTCTCGTACTTTGACGACGAATGTCGATTTCTCGAACTTTGATGACGAATGTCGATTTCTAGAACTTGGACGACGAATGTCGTTTTCTCGAACTTTGACGACGAATGTCGTTTTCTCGAACTTTGACTTATGATGGTGGGTTTTAGTGGATGGGGGTAGGGTAAGGTCCCTTAAATGGTGGTGGGCTCAGGACGAGGTTAACGTGAGGTGACTATGGTAGGTTATTTGAAGAGAGAATCCTGACAGTTTTCCACCTATAATCTAAGAGATCCTTGGGAGGACGAATCAGAAAATGTGCGGCCTGTCTGGGTCTCACATTTTCCAACGAACCTGTCTGGGTTCGATTCGTCTCCCCATCCCGTCTCTCTACCAACCCCGAGGGGTAAGAGAGAGACCGGAGGGGATGAGGATCTTTAAACTAAACTATAGGCCCATTTGTACAAGATCATTTGCGTAGAATAGTATGTCAAGTCCGATGGCTCTGGCCAGGGTTAGGTTAGGGGAAATTACAACATCTCCCCCCAAGCCAGCACTCGTCTGGAAAGGTTTGTAGTAGGGAGAATGAGGAGGGGCACGGGCCGACGCATGTCAGACTATACTATGTCGCCTGTGATTGGCTCCCGTCTAGGAGCAATGCCTTTTTTGGCTTATGGGCCAGGTGGGTAGCTTGTTATTTTTTTCGTTAGTTTATGAAACTTCTGTTGTTTTGCCTTTTATTTATTATAATGTCAGGTTGGATTATTCTGATGGGTAAGTTTAAGTGTGGTAGTGGGGTCGTGGCTAACCTTTACTGTTGAAAATTATTGTTCTTATTTCTTTTTTTGGTTTTTAGGAATTGCGAAGTTTCCGGTCTGAACTTGCTCTGGACCAGCGAACCAAGCCGAAGCCTGATAATCCTGATCCAGCATCGCAACTCCCCCAGAGGTGAAGTATTTTGGTCTATGGTGAAGGTCAACTCGTGAGAGAAATCAATTTGAGAAATCCTATTTTGAAAGGACGAATCAGAAAATGTGCGACCTGTCTGGGACTCACATTTTCCAACGAACCTGTCTGGGTTCGATTCGTCTCCCCATCCCGTCTCTCTGCCAAACCCGAGGGCTAAGAGAGAGACCGGAGGGGATGAGGATCCTCAAACTGATTTGTGGGTCTTTTTTTAAATTGTAATCTGTTTTATTCAGTTGGGTTAGTCTGACTGGTACGTCCTAGTGTGGTATTGGGGTCGTGGCTAACCTTTACTGTTGAAAACTATTGTTCTTATTTCTTTTTCTGGTTTTTAGGAATTGCGAAGTTTCCGGTCTGAACTTGCTCTGGACCAGCGAACCAAGCCGAAGCCCGATAATCCTGATCCAGCATCGCAACCCCCCCAGAGGTGAAGTATTTTGGTATATGGTAAAGGTCAAGGTCATAGTAGTCGTATGGTTTGAGACCGTTCGATTTAGACGTGCGGAACGTGAATTTGGATTTTTATTCTAAGGTTGAGAAAGGTTCTCTGGTCGACAGGTGCACTGGTGGGTAGATTTAGTGCAGAAAGGGGTTTGTGAGTAAATTCCATTGATTTTTGGGTTTTACAATGGGTAGGGTTAGCGTGGGGGTTGGGATTCTAGTCCGTAGGGTTGATGCAGGTGGGTTTACAGCCAGTGGGTCTGTGACGGTTAGGGTTAGTGTAGGAGTAGGGGTCACGTTAAAGTATTTTTTGTTCTCTGAAATTTGACTTAGGGTTATAATCAGTAGGGTTGACGTGGGTGGGTTTCCAGCCAGTGGGTCTGTGACGGTTAGGGTTAGTGTAGGAGTAGGGGTCACGTTAAAGTATTTTTTGTCCTATGAAATTTGACTTAGGGTTATAATCAGTAGGGTTGACGTGGGTGGGTTTCCAGCCAGTGGGTCTGTGACGGTTAGGGTTAGTGTAGGAGTAGGGGTCACGTTAAAGTATTTTTTGTCCTATGAAATTTGACTTAGGGTTATAATCAGTAGGGTTGACGTGGGTGGGTTTCCAGCCAGTGGGTCTGTGACGGTTAGGGTTAGTGTAGGAGTAGGGGTCACGTTAAAGTATTTTTTGTCCTATGAAATTTGACTTAGGGTTATAATCAGTAGGGTTGACGTGGGTGGGTTTCCAGCCAGTGGGTCTGTGACGGTTAGGGTTAGTGTAGGAGTAGCGGTCACGTTAAAGTATTTTTTGTCCTATGAAATTTGACTTAGGGTTATAATCAGTAGGGTTGACGTGGGTGGGTTTCCAGACAGTGGGTCTGTGACGGTTAGGGTTAGTGTAGGAGTAGGGGTCACGTTAAAGTATTTTTTGTCCTATGAAATTAGACATAGGGTTATAATCAATAGGGTTGATGTGGGTGGGTTTACAGCCAGTGGGTCTGTGACAGGTAGGGTTAGTTGAGAGTGGGGATCACGTTAGTGGATTTTTGTCCATGGAAATTCCTACTCCCTCAAGTGTTGTGTGTGAGGGAAATTTGCGAGACACATCTTCAGTAGCGTACCTCAGTATCAACGGGTGTTTCAGCTCTTTAAACACTATACACCCTCCTCTGAGGCGGCCCGTCTGGGGGATCAGTCCCAAACGTGTGTCTCGAGATCAATTGCTAAAGTTTCTAACAAGAACCACAATGGTGTGTTTTTTGGGTTCTGGTGTGTGATGTTCTAATCCTAGGTAATGGTCGTTGATTCAGTTTTTTAGGGGATGTGGCGATTATAGGTGTTTTTAAGGAAGGGGCCTGGGAATGATAGGCTGGTTGGGGTTTGGGTCGGAAGGAATCTGTTCGTACCAGGAAGTGGACCCAAAGAAACAAGTGGGAAGATTTGTTTGAGTTGAACTCCAAAAAAGACCAGCCATTGAAAACAAGTGAGAAAGTAGCTGGGAAGAAACTGGTCAGTGTGTGGGGTGTTGGCGCGCAATGTGTCGTTGCGTAAGTGGTGGCTGAAAAGCCATATCGAAGAACACTCCCCCAAGTGACCCTTTGTTATCACCGTTAGGTTACCCAGGTCACCTGAGAAGAGTCGAGGGTCAAACTGGCGGATGTACCCCGAAAGGCCCATCAAGCTTCTACCAGCCCTTCCCCCTAAGGTGCAAGCAAGAACCAAACCGACATCATCCTTAGGACAACCGTTGGGAGCTTGAACCCTAAAGAGAAGGCGAGTGAGTTTTCCATAGTCCAATGCTTTTAACAGGGAGTTAGGATGATGGTAAGTACGCATATCATTAAAAATGCTCTTTGTGTCACCGCGGATAGAAAAGGTGTTCAGATTAGTGACTCCTATGTGGTTTTTCAGCTCGAATTACGACCACGAGATTCATGAAAGTTGACGGTAAAAGTTGACCCGTGAATCCTTGTTGACGAAAGTCGATAAGAGAAAAACGATTCATGAAAGTCGACGGTAAAAGTTGACCCGTGAATCCTTGTTGACGAAAGTCGATAAGCGGAAAAACTATTCATGAAAAGTTGACGGTAAAAGTCAACCCGTGAATGGTTGACGACGAAAGTCGTTTTTCGAATGTCGACGAATACGTCGGTTTCTCGAACTTTGATGACAAATGTCGATTTCTCGAACTTTGACGACGAACGTCGGTTTTTTAACTTTGACGACGAATGTCGATTTCTCGAACTTTGACAACGAATGTCGATTTCTCGAACTTTGACAACGAATGTCGATTTCTCGAACTTCGGCGACGAATGTCGATTTCTCGAACTTTGACGACGAATGCCGGTTTTTTAACTTTGACGACGAATGTCGATTTCTCGTACTTTGACGACGAATGTCGATTTCTCGAACTTTGATGACGAATGTCGATTTCTAGAACTTGGACGACGAATGTCGTTTTCTCGAACTTTGACGACGAATGTCGTTTTCTCGAACTTTGACTTATGATGGTGGGTTTTAGTGGATGGGGGTAGGGTAAGGTCCCTTAAATGGTGGTGGGCTCAGGACGAGGTTAACGTGAGGTGACTATGGTAGGTTATTTGAAGAGAGAATCCTGACAGTTTTCCACCTATAATCTAAGAGATCCTTGGGAGGACGAATCAGAAAATGTGCGGCCTGTCTGGGTCTCACATTTTCCAACGAACCTGTCTGGGTTCGATTCGTCTCCCCATCCCGTCTCTCTACCAACCCCGAGGGGTAAGAGAGAGACCGGAGGGGATGAGGATCTTTAAACTAAACTATAGGCCCATTTGTACAAGATCATTTGCGTAGAATAGTATGTCAAGTCCGATGGCTCTGGCCAGGGTTAGGTTAGGGGAAATTACAACATCTCCCCCCAAGCCAGCACTCGTCTGGAAAGGTTTGTAGTAGGGAGAATGAGGAGGGGCACGGGCCGACGCATGTCAGACTATACTATGTCGCCTGTGATTGGCTCCCGTCTAGGAGCAATGCCTTTTTTGGCTTATGGGCCAGGTGGGTAGCTTGTTATTTTTTTCGTTAGTTTATGAAACTTCTGTTGTTTTGCCTTTTATTTATTATAATGTCAGGTTGGATTATTCTGATGGGTAAGTTTAAGTGTGGTAGTGGGGTCGTGGCTAACCTTTACTGTTGAAAATTATTGTTCTTATTTCTTTTTTTGGTTTTTAGGAATTGCGAAGTTTCCGGTCTGAACTTGCTCTGGACCAGCGAACCAAGCCGAAGCCTGATAATCCTGATCCAGCATCGCAACTCCCCCAGAGGTGAAGTATTTTGGTCTATGGTGAAGGTCAACTCGTGAGAGAAATCAATTTGAGAAATCCTATTTTGAAAGGACGAATCAGAAAATGTGCGACCTGTCTGGGACTCACATTTTCCAACGAACCTGTCTGGGTTCGATTCGTCTCCCCATCCCGTCTCTCTGCCAAACCCGAGGGCTAAGAGAGAGACCGGAGGGGATGAGGATCCTCAAACTGATTTGTGGGTCTTTTTTTAAATTGTAATCTGTTTTATTCAGTTGGGTTAGTCTGACTGGTACGTCCTAGTGTGGTATTGGGGTCGTGGCTAACCTTTACTGTTGAAAACTATTGTTCTTATTTCTTTTTCTGGTTTTTAGGAATTGCGAAGTTTCCGGTCTGAACTTGCTCTGGACCAGCGAACCAAGCCGAAGCCCGATAATCCTGATCCAGCATCGCAACCCCCCCAGAGGTGAAGTATTTTGGTATATGGTAAAGGTCAAGGTCATAGTAGTCGTATGGTTTGAGACCGTTCGATTTAGACGTGCGGAACGTGAATTTGGATTTTTATTCTAAGGTTGAGAAAGGTTCTCTGGTCGACAGGTGCACTGGTGGGTAGATTTAGTGCAGAAAGGGGTTTGTGAGTAAATTCCATTGATTTTTGGGTTTTACAATGGGTAGGGTTAGCGTGGGGGTTGGGATTCTAGTCCGTAGGGTTGATGCAGGTGGGTTTACAGCCAGTGGGTCTGTGACGGTTAGGGTTAGTGTAGGAGTAGGGGTCACGTTAAAGTATTTTTTGTTCTCTGAAATTTGACTTAGGGTTATAATCAGTAGGGTTGACGTGGGTGGGTTTCCAGCCAGTGGGTCTGTGACGGTTAGGGTTAGTGTAGGAGTAGGGGTCACGTTAAAGTATTTTTTGTCCTATGAAATTTGACTTAGGGTTATAATCAGTAGGGTTGACGTGGGTGGGTTTCCAGCCAGTGGGTCTGTGACGGTTAGGGTTAGTGTAGGAGTAGGGGTCACGTTAAAGTATTTTTTGTCCTATGAAATTTGACTTAGGGTTATAATCAGTAGGGTTGACGTGGGTGGGTTTCCAGCCAGTGGGTCTGTGACGGTTAGGGTTAGTGTAGGAGTAGGGGTCACGTTAAAGTATTTTTTGTCCTATGAAATTTGACTTAGGGTTATAATCAGTAGGGTTGACGTGGGTGGGTTTCCAGCCAGTGGGTCTGTGACGGTTAGGGTTAGTGTAGGAGTAGCGGTCACGTTAAAGTATTTTTTGTCCTATGAAATTTGACTTAGGGTTATAATCAGTAGGGTTGACGTGGGTGGGTTTCCAGACAGTGGGTCTGTGACGGTTAGGGTTAGTGTAGGAGTAGGGGTCACGTTAAAGTATTTTTTGTCCTATGAAATTAGACATAGGGTTATAATCAATAGGGTTGATGTGGGTGGGTTTACAGCCAGTGGGTCTGTGACAGGTAGGGTTAGTTGAGAGTGGGGATCACGTTAGTGGATTTTTGTCCATGGAAATTCCTACTCCCTCAAGTGTTGTGTGTGAGGGAAATTTGCGAGACACATCTTCAGTAGCGTACCTCAGTATCAACGGGTGTTTCAGCTCTTTAAACACTATACACCCTCCTCTGAGGCGGCCCGTCTGGGGGATCAGTCCCAAACGTGTGTCTCGAGATCAATTGCTAAAGTTTCTAACAAGAACCACAATGGTGTGTTTTTTGGGTTCTGGTGTGTGATGTTCTAATCCTAGGTAATGGTCGTTGATTCAGTTTTTTAGGGGATGTGGCGATTATAGGTGTTTTTAAGGAAGGGGCCTGGGAATGATAGGCTGGTTGGGGTTTGGGTCGGAAGGAATCTGTTCGTACCAGGAAGTGGACCCAAAGAAACAAGTGGGAAGATTTGTTTGAGTTGAACTCCAAAAAAGACCAGCCATTGAAAACAAGTGAGAAAGTAGCTGGGAAGAAACTGGTCAGTGTGTGGGGTGTTGGCGCGCAATGTGTCGTTGCGTAAGTGGTGGCTGAAAAGCCATATCGAAGAACACTCCCCCAAGTGACCCTTTGTTATCACCGTTAGGTTACCCAGGTCACCTGAGAAGAGTCGAGGGTCAAACTGGCGGATGTACCCCGAAAGGCCCATCAAGCTTCTACCAGCCCTTCCCCCTAAGGTGCAAGCAAGAACCAAACCGACATCATCCTTAGGACAACCGTTGGGAGCTTGAACCCTAAAGAGAAGGCGAGTGAGTTTTCCATAGTCCAATGCTTTTAACAGGGAGTTAGGATGATGGTAAGTACGCATATCATTAAAAATGCTCTTTGTGTCACCGCGGATAGAAAAGGTGTTCAGATTAGTGACTCCTATGTGGTTTTTCAGCTCGAATTACGACCACGAGATTCATGAAAGTTGACGGTAAAAGTTGACCCGTGAATCCTTGTTGACGAAAGTCGATAAGAGAAAAACGATTCATGAAAGTCGACGGTAAAAGTTGACCCGTGAATCCTTGTTGACGAAAGTCGATAAGCGGAAAAACTATTCATGAAAAGTTGACGGTAAAAGTCAACCCGTGAATGGTTGACGACGAAAGTCGTTTTTCGAATGTCGACGAATACGTCGGTTTCTCGAACTTTGATGACAAATGTCGATTTCTCGAACTTTGACGACGAACGTCGGTTTTTTAACTTTGACGACGAATGTCGATTTCTCGAACTTTGACAACGAATGTCGATTTCTCGAACTTTGACAACGAATGTCGATTTCTCGAACTTCGGCGACGAATGTCGATTTCTCGAACTTTGACGACGAATGCCGGTTTTTTAACTTTGACGACGAATGTCGATTTCTCGTACTTTGACGACGAATGTCGATTTCTCGAACTTTGATGACGAATGTCGATTTCTAGAACTTGGACGACGAATGTCGTTTTCTCGAACTTTGACGACGAATGTCGTTTTCTCGAACTTTGACTTATGATGGTGGGTTTTAGTGGATGGGGGTAGGGTAAGGTCCCTTAAATGGTGGTGGGCTCAGGACGAGGTTAACGTGAGGTGACTATGGTAGGTTATTTGAAGAGAGAATCCTGACAGTTTTCCACCTATAATCTAAGAGATCCTTGGGAGGACGAATCAGAAAATGTGCGGCCTGTCTGGGTCTCACATTTTCCAACGAACCTGTCTGGGTTCGATTCGTCTCCCCATCCCGTCTCTCTACCAACCCCGAGGGGTAAGAGAGAGACCGGAGGGGATGAGGATCTTTAAACTAAACTATAGGCCCATTTGTACAAGATCATTTGCGTAGAATAGTATGTCAAGTCCGATGGCTCTGGCCAGGGTTAGGTTAGGGGAAATTACAACATCTCCCCCCAAGCCAGCACTCGTCTGGAAAGGTTTGTAGTAGGGAGAATGAGGAGGGGCACGGGCCGACGCATGTCAGACTATACTATGTCGCCTGTGATTGGCTCCCGTCTAGGAGCAATGCCTTTTTTGGCTTATGGGCCAGGTGGGTAGCTTGTTATTTTTTTCGTTAGTTTATGAAACTTCTGTTGTTTTGCCTTTTATTTATTATAATGTCAGGTTGGATTATTCTGATGGGTAAGTTTAAGTGTGGTAGTGGGGTCGTGGCTAACCTTTACTGTTGAAAATTATTGTTCTTATTTCTTTTTTTGGTTTTTAGGAATTGCGAAGTTTCCGGTCTGAACTTGCTCTGGACCAGCGAACCAAGCCGAAGCCTGATAATCCTGATCCAGCATCGCAACTCCCCCAGAGGTGAAGTATTTTGGTCTATGGTGAAGGTCAACTCGTGAGAGAAATCAATTTGAGAAATCCTATTTTGAAAGGACGAATCAGAAAATGTGCGACCTGTCTGGGACTCACATTTTCCAACGAACCTGTCTGGGTTCGATTCGTCTCCCCATCCCGTCTCTCTGCCAAACCCGAGGGCTAAGAGAGAGACCGGAGGGGATGAGGATCCTCAAACTGATTTGTGGGTCTTTTTTTAAATTGTAATCTGTTTTATTCAGTTGGGTTAGTCTGACTGGTACGTCCTAGTGTGGTATTGGGGTCGTGGCTAACCTTTACTGTTGAAAACTATTGTTCTTATTTCTTTTTCTGGTTTTTAGGAATTGCGAAGTTTCCGGTCTGAACTTGCTCTGGACCAGCGAACCAAGCCGAAGCCCGATAATCCTGATCCAGCATCGCAACCCCCCCAGAGGTGAAGTATTTTGGTATATGGTAAAGGTCAAGGTCATAGTAGTCGTATGGTTTGAGACCGTTCGATTTAGACGTGCGGAACGTGAATTTGGATTTTTATTCTAAGGTTGAGAAAGGTTCTCTGGTCGACAGGTGCACTGGTGGGTAGATTTAGTGCAGAAAGGGGTTTGTGAGTAAATTCCATTGATTTTTGGGTTTTACAATGGGTAGGGTTAGCGTGGGGGTTGGGATTCTAGTCCGTAGGGTTGATGCAGGTGGGTTTACAGCCAGTGGGTCTGTGACGGTTAGGGTTAGTGTAGGAGTAGGGGTCACGTTAAAGTATTTTTTGTTCTCTGAAATTTGACTTAGGGTTATAATCAGTAGGGTTGACGTGGGTGGGTTTCCAGCCAGTGGGTCTGTGACGGTTAGGGTTAGTGTAGGAGTAGGGGTCACGTTAAAGTATTTTTTGTCCTATGAAATTTGACTTAGGGTTATAATCAGTAGGGTTGACGTGGGTGGGTTTCCAGCCAGTGGGTCTGTGACGGTTAGGGTTAGTGTAGGAGTAGGGGTCACGTTAAAGTATTTTTTGTCCTATGAAATTTGACTTAGGGTTATAATCAGTAGGGTTGACGTGGGTGGGTTTCCAGCCAGTGGGTCTGTGACGGTTAGGGTTAGTGTAGGAGTAGGGGTCACGTTAAAGTATTTTTTGTCCTATGAAATTTGACTTAGGGTTATAATCAGTAGGGTTGACGTGGGTGGGTTTCCAGCCAGTGGGTCTGTGACGGTTAGGGTTAGTGTAGGAGTAGCGGTCACGTTAAAGTATTTTTTGTCCTATGAAATTTGACTTAGGGTTATAATCAGTAGGGTTGACGTGGGTGGGTTTCCAGACAGTGGGTCTGTGACGGTTAGGGTTAGTGTAGGAGTAGGGGTCACGTTAAAGTATTTTTTGTCCTATGAAATTAGACATAGGGTTATAATCAATAGGGTTGATGTGGGTGGGTTTACAGCCAGTGGGTCTGTGACAGGTAGGGTTAGTTGAGAGTGGGGATCACGTTAGTGGATTTTTGTCCATGGAAATTCCTACTCCCTCAAGTGTTGTGTGTGAGGGAAATTTGCGAGACACATCTTCAGTAGCGTACCTCAGTATCAACGGGTGTTTCAGCTCTTTAAACACTATACACCCTCCTCTGAGGCGGCCCGTCTGGGGGATCAGTCCCAAACGTGTGTCTCGAGATCAATTGCTAAAGTTTCTAACAAGAACCACAATGGTGTGTTTTTTGGGTTCTGGTGTGTGATGTTCTAATCCTAGGTAATGGTCGTTGATTCAGTTTTTTAGGGGATGTGGCGATTATAGGTGTTTTTAAGGAAGGGGCCTGGGAATGATAGGCTGGTTGGGGTTTGGGTCGGAAGGAATCTGTTCGTACCAGGAAGTGGACCCAAAGAAACAAGTGGGAAGATTTGTTTGAGTTGAACTCCAAAAAAGACCAGCCATTGAAAACAAGTGAGAAAGTAGCTGGGAAGAAACTGGTCAGTGTGTGGGGTGTTGGCGCGCAATGTGTCGTTGCGTAAGTGGTGGCTGAAAAGCCATATCGAAGAACACTCCCCCAAGTGACCCTTTGTTATCACCGTTAGGTTACCCAGGTCACCTGAGAAGAGTCGAGGGTCAAACTGGCGGATGTACCCCGAAAGGCCCATCAAGCTTCTACCAGCCCTTCCCCCTAAGGTGCAAGCAAGAACCAAACCGACATCATCCTTAGGACAACCGTTGGGAGCTTGAACCCTAAAGAGAAGGCGAGTGAGTTTTCCATAGTCCAATGCTTTTAACAGGGAGTTAGGATGATGGTAAGTACGCATATCATTAAAAATGCTCTTTGTGTCACCGCGGATAGAAAAGGTGTTCAGATTAGTGACTCCTATGTGGTTTTTCAGCTCGAATTACGACCACGAGATTCATGAAAGTTGACGGTAAAAGTTGACCCGTGAATCCTTGTTGACGAAAGTCGATAAGAGAAAAACGATTCATGAAAGTCGACGGTAAAAGTTGACCCGTGAATCCTTGTTGACGAAAGTCGATAAGCGGAAAAACTATTCATGAAAAGTTGACGGTAAAAGTCAACCCGTGAATGGTTGACGACGAAAGTCGTTTTTCGAATGTCGACGAATACGTCGGTTTCTCGAACTTTGATGACAAATGTCGATTTCTCGAACTTTGACGACGAACGTCGGTTTTTTAACTTTGACGACGAATGTCGATTTCTCGAACTTTGACAACGAATGTCGATTTCTCGAACTTTGACAACGAATGTCGATTTCTCGAACTTCGGCGACGAATGTCGATTTCTCGAACTTTGACGACGAATGCCGGTTTTTTAACTTTGACGACGAATGTCGATTTCTCGTACTTTGACGACGAATGTCGATTTCTCGAACTTTGATGACGAATGTCGATTTCTAGAACTTGGACGACGAATGTCGTTTTCTCGAACTTTGACGACGAATGTCGTTTTCTCGAACTTTGACTTATGATGGTGGGTTTTAGTGGATGGGGGTAGGGTAAGGTCCCTTAAATGGTGGTGGGCTCAGGACGAGGTTAACGTGAGGTGACTATGGTAGGTTATTTGAAGAGAGAATCCTGACAGTTTTCCACCTATAATCTAAGAGATCCTTGGGAGGACGAATCAGAAAATGTGCGGCCTGTCTGGGTCTCACATTTTCCAACGAACCTGTCTGGGTTCGATTCGTCTCCCCATCCCGTCTCTCTACCAACCCCGAGGGGTAAGAGAGAGACCGGAGGGGATGAGGATCTTTAAACTAAACTATAGGCCCATTTGTACAAGATCATTTGCGTAGAATAGTATGTCAAGTCCGATGGCTCTGGCCAGGGTTAGGTTAGGGGAAATTACAACATCTCCCCCCAAGCCAGCACTCGTCTGGAAAGGTTTGTAGTAGGGAGAATGAGGAGGGGCACGGGCCGACGCATGTCAGACTATACTATGTCGCCTGTGATTGGCTCCCGTCTAGGAGCAATGCCTTTTTTGGCTTATGGGCCAGGTGGGTAGCTTGTTATTTTTTTCGTTAGTTTATGAAACTTCTGTTGTTTTGCCTTTTATTTATTATAATGTCAGGTTGGATTATTCTGATGGGTAAGTTTAAGTGTGGTAGTGGGGTCGTGGCTAACCTTTACTGTTGAAAATTATTGTTCTTATTTCTTTTTTTGGTTTTTAGGAATTGCGAAGTTTCCGGTCTGAACTTGCTCTGGACCAGCGAACCAAGCCGAAGCCTGATAATCCTGATCCAGCATCGCAACTCCCCCAGAGGTGAAGTATTTTGGTCTATGGTGAAGGTCAACTCGTGAGAGAAATCAATTTGAGAAATCCTATTTTGAAAGGACGAATCAGAAAATGTGCGACCTGTCTGGGACTCACATTTTCCAACGAACCTGTCTGGGTTAGGGTTAGGGTTAGGGTTAGGGTTAGGGTTAGGGTTAGGGTTAGGGTTAGGGTTAGGGTTAGGGTTAGGGTTAGGGTTAGGGTTAGGGTTAGGGTTAGGGTTAGGGTTAGGGTTAGGGTTAGGGTTAGGGTTAGGGTTAGGTTAGGGTTAGGGTTAGGGTTAGGGTTAGGGTTAGGGTTAGGGTTAGGGTTAGGGTTAAGGTTAGGGTTAGGGTTAGGGTTAGGGTTAGGGTTAGGGTTAGGGTTAGGGTTAGGGTTAGGGTTAGGGTTAGGGTTAGGGTTAGGGTTAGGGTTAGGGTTAGGGTTAGGGTTAGGGTTAGGGTTAGGGTTAGGGTTAGGGTTAGGGTTAGGGTTAGGGTTAGGTTAGGGGAAATTACAACATCTCCCCCCAAGCCAGCACTCGTCTGGAAAGGTTTGTAGTAGGGAGAATGAGGAGGGGCACGGGCCGACGCATGTCAGACTATACTATGTCGCCTGTGATTGGCTCCCGTCTAGGAGCAATGCCTTTTTTGGCTTATGGGCCAGGTGGGTAGCTTGTTATTTTTTTCGTTAGTTTATGAAACTTCTGTTGTTTTGCCTTTTATTTATTATAATGTCAGGTTGGATTATTCTGATGGGTAAGTTTAAGTGTGGTAGTGGGGTCGTGGCTAACCTTTACTGTTGAAAATTATTGTTCTTATTTCTTTTTTTGGTTTTTAGGAATTGCGAAGTTTCCGGTCTGAACTTGCTCTGGACCAGCGAACCAAGCCGAAGCCTGATAATCCTGATCCAGCATCGCAACTCCCCCAGAGGTGAAGTATTTTGGTCTATGGTGAAGGTCAACTCGTGAGAGAAATCAATTTGAGAAATCCTATTTTGAAAGGACGAATCAGAAAATGTGCGACCTGTCTGGGACTCACATTTTCCAACGAACCTGTCTGGGTTCGATTCGTCTCCCCATCCCGTCTCTCTGCCAAACCCGAGGGCTAAGAGAGAGACCGGAGGGGATGAGGATCCTCAAACTGATTTGTGGGTCTTTTTTTAAATTGTAATCTGTTTTATTCAGTTGGGTTAGTCTGACGGGTACGTCCTAGTGTGGTATTGGGGTCGTGGCTAACCTTTACTGTTGAAAACTATTGTTCTTATTTCTTTTTCTGGTTTTTAGGAATTGCGAAGTTTCCGGTCTGAACTTGCTCTGGACCAGCGAACCAAGCCGAAGCCCGATAATCCTGATCCAGCATCGCAACCCCCCCAGAGGTGAAGTATTTTGGTATATGGTAAAGGTCAAGGTCATATTAGTCGTATGGTTTGAGACCGTTCGATTTAGACGTGCGGAACGTGAATTTGGATTTTTATTCTAAGGTTTTGAGAAAGGTTCCTGGTCGACAGGTGCACTGGTGGGTAGGTTTAGTGCAGAAAGGGGTTTGTGAGTAAATTCCATTGATTTTTGGGTTTTACAATGGGTAGGGTTAACGTGGGGGTTGGGATTCTAGTCCGTAGGGTTGATGCAGGTGGGTTTACAGCCAGTGGGTCTGTGACGGTTAGGGTTAGTGTAGGAGTAGGGGTCACGTTAAAGTATTTTTTGTCCTATGAAATTTGACTTAGGGTTATAATCAGTAGGGTTCACGTGGGTGGGTTTACAGCCAGTCGGTCTGTGACGGTTAGGGTTAGTGTAGGAGTAGCGGTCACGTTAAAGTATTTTTTGTCCTATGAAATTTGACTTAGGGTTATAATCAGTAGGGTTGACGTGGGTGGGTTTCCAGACAGTGGGTCTGTGACGGTTAGGGTTAGTGTAGGAGTAGGGGTCACGTTAAAGTATTTTTTGTCCTATGAAATTAGACATATGGTTATAATCAATAGGGTTGACGTGGGTGGGTTTCCAGCCAGTGGGTCTGTGACGGTTAGGGTTAGTGTAGGAGTAGGGGTCACGTTAAAGTGTTTTTTGTCCTATGAAATTTGACTTAGGGTTATAATCAGTAGGGTTGACGTGGGTGGGTTTCCAGCCAGTGGGTCTGTGACGGTTAGGGTTAGTGTAGGAGTAGGGGTCACGTTAAAGTATTTTTTGTCCTATGAAATTTGACTTAGGGTTATAATCAGTAGGGTTGACGTGGGTGGGTTTCCAGCCAGTGGGTCTGTGACGGGTAGGGTTAGTGTAGGAGTAGGGGTCACGTTAAAGTATTTTTTGTCCTATTACACTCGACTTAGGGTTATAATCAGTAGGGTTGACGTGGGTGGGTTTACAGCCAGTGGGTCTGTGACGGTTAGGGTTAGTGTAGGAGTAGGGGTCACGTTAAAGTATTTTTTGTCCTATGAAATTTGACTTAGGGTTATAATCAGTAGGGTTGACGTGGGTGGGTTTCCAGCCAGTGGGTCTGTGACGGGTAGGGTTAGTGTAGGAGTAGGGGTCACGTTAAAGTATTTTTTGTCCTATTAAACTCGACTTAGGGTTATAATCAATAGGGTTGATGCAGGTGGGTTTACAGCCTGTGGGTCTGTGACGGTTAGGGTTAGTGTAGGAGTAGGGGTCACGTTAAAGTATTTTCGTCCATGGACATTTCTACTCCCTCAAGTGTTGTGTGTGAGGGAAATTTGTGAGACACATCTTCAGTAGCGTACCTCAGTATCAACGGGTGTTTCAGCTCTTTAAACACTATACACCCTCCTCTGAGGCGGCCCGTCTGGGGGATCAGTCCCAAACGTGTGTCTCGAGATCAATTGCTAAAGTTTCTAACAAGAACCACAATGGTGTGTTTTTTGGGTTCTGGTGTGTGATGTTCTAATCCTAGGTAATGGTCGTTGATTCAGTTTTTTAGGGGATGTGGTGATTATAGGTGTTTTTAAGGAAGGGGCCTGGGAATGATAGGCTGGTTGGGGTTTGGGTCGGAAGGAATCTGTTCGTACCAGGAAGTGGACCCAAAGAAACAAGTGGGAAGATTTGTTTGAGTTGAACTCCAAAAAAGACCAGCCATTGAAAACAAGTGAGAAAGTAGCTGGGAAGAAACTGGTCAGTGTGTGGGGTGTTGGCGCGCAATGTGTCGTTGCGTAAGTGGTGGCTGAAAAGCCATATCGAAGAACACTCCCCCAAGTGACCCTTTGTTATCACCGTTAGGTTACCCAGGTCACCTGAGAAGAGTCGAGGGTCAAACTGGCGGATGTACCCCGAAAGGCCCATCAAGCTTCTACCAGCCCTTCCCCCTAAGGTGCAAGCAAGAACCAAACCGACATCATCCTTAGGACAACCGTTGGGAGCTTGAACCCTAAAGAGAAGGCGAGTGAGTTTTCCATAGTCCAATGCTTTTAACAGGGAGTTAGGATGATGGTAAGTACGCATATCATTAAAAATGCTCTTTGTGTCACCGCGGATAGAAAAGGGTGTTCAGATTAGTGACTCCTATGTGGTTTTTCAGCTCGAATTACGACCACGAGATTCATGAAAGTTGACGGTAAAAGTCGACCCGTGAATCCTTGTTGACGAAAGTCGATAAGAGAAAAACGATTCATGAAAGTCGACGGTAAAAGTCGACCCGTGAATCGTTGTTGACGAAAGTCGATAAGCGGAAAAACTATTCAT
>JARQWZ010008017.1:0-17500 GCA_033150135.1 Gobio occitaniae
GTAAAGCCGGTGCAGACTGTGTGGCAGGTGGAGTCGGCAATGAACCAAAAGAAGGTGAGGTGATTGCACAAGGTGTAGAGGGCAACACACAAGGATCCTCTGAGGATGCTGTAGATGGTGTAGAGTGAAACAGGTGTGGATCCTCTGATGGGACAGCACATGATGTAGAGGGTAACACAGGAAGGAGGTTCTTCTTCATCCAAGGCAGTGAGAGTCAAATCCTCAAAGTCCACAGGTTCCACATAGCCCTCATCTTCTGCAATACACACATCAGCAGTCTCCAATTCCTGAATTGCAGACTTGTAGCCTGTGGGAACCTCACCAGTCTGCTGGTAAAGATATTCTACTCCAAGCAGCTCACCTAAAACACAACAAGAGGAAAAAAAAAAAATAATGTCCATTCCAAAATCACACACTTTTTCAAACTGCTTAGGAACCCTGTTCAGTTGGCAATACAATACAATTCATTTATTTTTTAATCAAAGATTAATGCTTAATTAACTTTGACAGACAACTGTAATGCACGTACCAGTGTACTGATGTGGACTAACATACGACACCATCTTCTTTCCAAGGACATCTTCTCCCAGCACATTAGCAGCATGACGAAGGAGGCCACTGTATGAATGGTGCTTCTGCGCACTCTGAGAGGTTGCAGCATCCGCTCTGTCCTCATTCCACCGGGCTAATCCATCCAACAGGTAGGCCTGGAAAAATGTATCACTGGCCAACGTCCCTAAAATTTAAAGGAAAGAACACTTTAATATTACGTTACTTACAACCATAATACATTTACTTAAAAAGACTTACAGGACAGTTACTTTACCTGGAATGAATCTGTTTAGATGCAGGTGGAAAGATTCTAATGAAGTCGAACCTCTGGCACACCTAAATGTTGGCAGAGTGTGCCCTCCCTTTTTCAGGGTTCCTGTCTGCACATAGAGCTGTACATCAGGGGGATCTTGAATGCAGGCCACGTGTTTCCACTGAGACTTCCATATCTCAGCCATTCGAGCTGAATTGATGAGTGGCACACCCAAAGTGTCGCGTCCCCTCTCCCCTTCAAAGGACTGGATCAGCTGGGTGATGAGGTCCACAGTCTCCTTTGTGCCACGTGTGGTTCTTTTGCAGTGAAGGGCCAGTTCACTCTTGCTGAGGCGACGCAAAACATCAGCATTTGATGGTTGCATGAGCTGTGCTTCCAACTCTGCACGCTTTGCTGCTATAAGCCTGTCCATGTCCTCCTGGTCCCAGGAGAAAATACAGCGGCTGAGTTGAGCCATGAAGCTTGAATACAGCTGATGTGAATCTGTTGTGCACCCCACAGAAATCCTTCTCATGAAATGCCATATGTCGAGTCTGATTTCCATGTCCCTCCATTCCGCAAACATCTTTTTGAGGTAAGTAGCCCCACAGCAGTCTCTGTCGACATACAGCAGTACAGGCGGAGGCACTGCAGCATCCCTGTACCTTTTAATGATGCCAGCAACCATCTGTGACAATCCAAAGCCTTCACTTGCTGTAAGAACTGACATGATGACCTGACCATGTTCATTTCCGACATTTGTTACCCAGGTGGCTGTTCCAGCACTGTGACCAGCAAGCTTGCGTGCAACCTTCTTGGTGGAATCCATTTTCAGCACTCGTCCAAAGAGTGAGGTTATACTGGCTTTGATCTCCTCCAGTCTTTGAAGGACATCCTGAGCATACACCTGCATCAGCCACCGGTGCTTGGGTACAGGGAGCATAGCAGGTGGGTGTTCAAAAGTCACAGGCATAACAAGACCGGCGGTGACCCCATTGCGGAAACTCTGGCATTCGGTCAGAAACTGCACAACCTTCTCCAGCCAGATATCAGAGTGCTGCTCCTCTAGTTTCTTCTGGACTTGACTGCTGCTGTTTCCCAGACCTCTCTGACGCAGAAGACGGACAACTGCCATGTCACATGCCAGCTTTGAGGTAAGAATGCAAGGAAAGTACAGCCTATGACTGATGTCAAGCTGTGATATGATGTCGAAGCTCCAGCTGATCACTTTTCTCTTACATTTCCTACATGACAGATACTCGGATGCCATGAAGTAGGACGTCTTAACATCGACTACCTGCCGGATTTTCTGGTGGAGTCCTGCTGACGTGAGCTCCTCCTTTACGCAGTCTGAATGTGGACACGTTAATCTAACTCTCCATAGTTTTCTTGGCATCCATAGACAGAAGGGGTGGCCAAAGTAGCGCTCGGTCCCTGGTACTCCAGTAACGGCAAAAGGGGGCTGTGGAGGGTACCACCACATCCTGTCCACTCTGGTGAAGTCCATTTCTGGTTGGTTGTGGGATGAATACTTAAACAAAGCCTTTGATATCCACCGCTGATCAGCAGGTGGCAATGTGTGAGTCCAGCCCACTGGAAGTCAAATTTGTTTACCTTTGCAAAATGAACAGAAAAAGCATTTAAGTCAAGTCAGTCAAGTCAACTTTATTTATATGGCGCTTTTTAACAATGCAGATTGTGTCAAAGCAGCTTCACAGTGTTAAACAGGAAAATGCAACAGAATTTTATTCGGCCGTACAGTTAGAGGGGTTTCTCCGCTCTGGAGAAAATGGTGATGGTGATGTCATCTAGCTCATTTAAATTATCATACAGTGAAAATGTGGGCATTAGATAAGTAATTGAGTTTATATGGTTAATTTAGTTTACTAATTAGTTTTATTTGGATATTTAGTTGAACAATTTAGTGTCCCCAACTGAGCAAGACAAGCCAAGCCAAAGGCGACAGTGGCAAGGAAACCAAAACCCCATCAGGTGACCTAATTTACATTTAATACGTAACCTTACAAAATTAAATAAAAAAGCTTTCAGATGGTCAGGTACTTACGGGACACTTGCGATTCCAGCAAGTCTGCCTGTTCAACCAGTTCATGGTCATCCTGCTCAGATGACGCAAATGAGGCCACACTAGAGGATTCTACAGGCACTGGCACAGCTGGCTGAGATCTCTTGGCAAATCTTCCAGTTAAAGCTGAAAACAGATACAACAAATTACACATACTACACAATTTTGCTGCACTTTATTGTGTACTAATAAGCACTGTAATTTAGAGGGAAAAAATTCCTCTTACAGTTTTTCTCCATTGGTTTGGCTAATTTCTTGAAACAGAAATTACATTCTCAAAACAACATGGACAAACCTCCAAACCACTCTGCAATTGTTCACAAAAGAATAGCATTTCTCATTAATTTCATCAAATTGCAAATGTCTAAGTGCATGTCTCAATGTCTCAGTACATCTTTGCAAATTATTAAGTACAGGGGTTAGAGAGGGGTAGAAAGGGGAAGGGGTTAGAGAGGGGTAGAGAGGGGAAGGGGTTAGAGAGGGGTAGAGAAGGGAAGGGGTTAGAGAGGGGTAGAGAAGGGAAGGGGTTAGAGAGGGGTAGAGAAGGGAAGGGGTTAGAGAGGGGTAGAAAGGGGAAGGGGTTAGAGAGGGGTAGAGAGGGGAAGGGGTTAGAGAGGGGTAGAGAAGGGAAGGGGTTAGAGAGGGGTAGAGAAGGGAAGGGGTTAGAGAGGGGTAGAGAAGGGAAGGGGTTAGAGAGGGGTAGAGAGGGGAAGGGGTTAGAGAGGGGTAGAGGTTAGGGTTAGAGTTAGAGGGTTAGGGTTAGGTAGAAGAGGTAGGGTTAGGGTTAGGTAGAAGAGGTAGGGTTAGGGTTAGGTAGAAGAGGTAGGGTTAGGGTTAGGTAGAAGAGGTAGGGTTAGGGTTAGTTAGGGTTAGGTAGAAGAGGTAGGGTTAGGTAGAAGAGGTAGGGTTAGGGTTAGGTAGAAGAGGTAGGGTTAGGTTAGGTAGAAGAGGTAGGGTTAGGGTTAGGTAGAAGAGGTAGGGTTAGGTTAGGTAGAAGAGGTAGGGTTAGGGTTAGGTAGAAGAGGTAGGGTTAGGGTTAGGTAGAAGAGGTAGGGTTAGGGTTAGGTAGAAGAGGTAGGGTTAGGGTTAGGTAGAAGAGGTAGGGTTAGGGTTAGGTAGAAGAGGTAGGGTTAGGGTTAGGTAGAAGAGGTAGGGTTAGGGTTAGGTAGAAGAGGTAGGGTTAGGGTTAGGTAGAAGAGGTAGGGTTAGGGTTAGTTAGGGTTAGGTAGAAGAGGTAGGGTTAGGTAGAAGAGGTAGGGTTAGGGTTAGGTAGAAGAGGTAGGGTTAGGGTTAGTTAGGGTTAGGTAGAAGAGGTAGGGTTAGGTAGAAGAGGTAGGGTTAGGGTTAGGTAGAAGAGGTAGGGTTAGGTTAGGTAGAAGAGGTAGGGTTAGGGTTAGGTAGAAGAGGTAGGGTTAGGGTTAGGTAGAAGAGGTAGGGTTAGGGTTAGGTAGAAGAGGTAGGGTTAGGGTTAGTTAGGGTTAGGTAGAAGAGGTAGGGTTAGGTAGAAGAGGTAGGGTTAGGGTTAGGTAGAAGAGGTAGGGTTAGGGTTAGTTAGGGTTAGGTAGAAAGGGGAAGGGGGTAGAGAGGGGGAGATATATTAGCTTTTGCAAGTGAGCTATAGTGTTGTGCTGAACTGTAAGACAAACTGTGAGCCAAACCAACGGAGAAAAACTGCAATTGAAACCGGTTATTGTGTGTGTGTGTGTGTGTGTGTGTGTGTGTGTGTGTGTATGTGTGTGTGTGTGTGTTGTGTGTGGTGTGTGTGTTGTGTGTGGTGTGTGTGTTGTGTGTGGTGTGTGTGTGTGTGTGTGTGTGTGTGTGTGTGTGTGTGTGTGTGTGTGTGTGTGTGTGTGTGTGTGTGTGTGTGTGTGATGGGTAGGTTTAGGGGCAGGGGCAGTGTAGGGGGATAGAAAATATGGTTTGTACGGTTTAAAAACCATTACGCCAATGGAATGTCCTCACATTTCACAAAAACAAACATGAGTGTGTGTGTGTGTGTGTGTGTGTGTGTGCGCGCGCGTGCGTGTGAGAGAGAGATTGTGTGTAAGTGTGAGAGAGTGCAAGAGTGAGTTTTGTTTCTACCCCTGCCATTCCCACACAAGGTTGCAATTCTTAAATGTGATCTAACAAAGGTAAAGAGAAAATATTAACCATATATGCTGTTTATATTGCTTGTAATTGGGATAAAGTAAACATCTGTTGAGTATTTTAACATAACATTTTTGATTGTGTTGAATTAAAAACCCAAAAA
Source organism: Gobio occitaniae (assembly GCA_033150135.1). Classification (NCBI taxonomy): domain Eukaryota; kingdom Metazoa; phylum Chordata; class Actinopteri; order Cypriniformes; family Gobionidae; genus Gobio; species Gobio occitaniae. The sequence continues at coordinate 5,140 of JARQWZ010008017.1, forward strand.
TGCAGCGGGTCCACCAGACCCACAAACACATTGGATGAATAACAAAAATATGAACACCACACAAGGGTAAAAAGGAAAAACAACATATTTCTAAAGACTTCTTACCTGGTTGGGCTACTGGTGACGTTAACATTTTTTTGACTGCTTTGTCAAGGCTCTGTGGGTGGCGTGTTTTGCCAATCAAAAGGGAGCGGACAGAGGAGACAGAAGGTAAGGAGGACTGTGGGGCACTGGAAGACTTCTGCTGGGAGCCTGTGGAAGTCATCTTTTCTGCCTTAATACGGATGGCCTCCCGACCCTCTGGGAAAAGCCCAATGTATTCCGCAAAGGCTGCTTTGTTGGCATGGTTATTTTTAGAGTCTTTAACTTCAGTCGATTCCCTCCTCATGCTTGCCACCAGGTACCCAGCATACCCCAGGGCGTTTTCGGCAACCCACTTAAAGGTTTGTCCTTTGAAGACACCAAACTGTATTGTATGTTGCCCTAGAATGTGCTTTTTTTGGCTTGGGTCTTCCCCTTGGTGCACTACAGCTCGCCTTGCAGCCTCCAAAACCTTTTCTGGGGACTGAGCACAAGACCAGGGTCTCTTTTTGTTCTCTTCTTTCACCCTTAGAGCGACCAAAGAGTCACACATGTTTAGACTCCCTTCAGGTTTCCTCCTAAATTTAGGCTCCATTCTATAAAATAAAAACATAAAAAACACACACACACCATGTAAAAACATCACACATATCTTGCAAAAGCAAACACTTAATTCACGTCCTTAAGATGAGACGTTAAACCAAGGTCCTGACTCTTAATGGTCATTAAAAATCCCAGGATGTTCTTTGGAAAAAGAGTAGGGGACTGTATATGTAACATATACTGATTGGCTTCATCACTCTGTCTCCTCTCCACCAATAATCTGGTGAGTGGTGGGCATTCTGGCACAATATGGCTGCCGTCACAACATCCAGGTGGATGCTGCACATTGGTGGTGGACGAGGATATGTAAAGCGCTTTGAAAAGCGCTATATAAATGTAACAAATTATTAATTATTATAAGTATTAATCAAAACTATCTTTAACTCTTTTAAAAATGGTGTGTTTGCATAGTAACTCTACATGCAAACATCAAATAAATACATCAAATAGCCATATACACGGCAAACTGAACACGGATATTAAAAAAATGTAAAACACTATCTTGTGTCTTTTGCTTGTTCAGTGAGCAGTGGAGTGCACAGGAGTTTGTCATAGCACTGTACATGTAAATGTCTGTGCACAAATAATACACTATATAAATAGTATGTATCATGCACAATTGATGAACTTTACACTGTTATTAAACTGAACAAAAATCAACACTGAACTGATGTGAGCTGTATAATGACACTATTGTCTTGTTAGAGCTGCTTTACAGCAGAATATTAATTTGTTACTATTGTGAAGCTTTAAAACAACCTGTATTTAGGATTATATTTAGGAAAAGCATTATAGACATAAAGATGACTTGACTTATGCATATACCGTATACTGTATATTTATAAAATATACAGAAAAGCAAAAGTGCACATTTTATTTGTTTCTCAGAACATTGAGTTTTGATTTCTAATTGAATAAATCAGTGTTTTCGCACATGATAATGGGGTGTAGGTATTCAGTAAATAAGTGAGACATTTAAATTGCAGTGTAAAGAACTGTGTTTTGAGTTTATTTTTATTTTATAGTATATTTTACAATTGCATACTGGGTGTAAAGTACATCACGTGCTTTCAATAGATACTATTAAGAAGTGAATATAGTTTCACTAAGTGGGTCTCACTTTTAGTGTGTAACGTTAAGCAATACTTTGATAAATAACTAACTTAATAACTAATGTACTAAGAGATTAAAAGACCAAAACCTCCTTTCACCTCACAAACACGATAAAAAAAGCGAAGTACTGCATTTTAAGCTAACAACTACCCCAAAGAACAACAAACATAAGCAAACTTGTCGAAAAAACAATTAATATCTTGTGTATAATGAGATATACATGTATAAACACTTACCTCTATTTTTACGTCGTCAACAAATGTGCCGGTCATAAACAATGTAAGTTTACAAGACGAAAAAAACCCCCACTGTAAGTTTTACTGTAACAGAAGTGACAAACGTATTATAACACCCGCTGGAGACAGACTATCGTTAATGCAAATGTTCCGGTCATAAAAAAAAAAGTATTTATAGGGGAAAAGTACTGTAATAGCGATGTAGTAGCGATGACATGAATCTTACTGTAATACCCGCTGATAAACTGATTGGTCAATATCGCGGCAGGAGTCATTCATTGATTGGCCAACGCATAGCGTGGGCCTTAGCGACAAGTCTCTCACTTCATTGGCCAGTGACGTACATATCAACGGCATTATTCCCATTGGTCGATTTCTCGTAGAATTCTCGTAGAATTCTACGAGCGATTGGCTCATTTGAGGTTGAGGCTACCAGAAATCAGATCGCTGCGTACAGCGATTGGCTCATTTGTGGTTGTCACTACCAGAAATTAGATCGTCTGACAGGTTGCTGTGAGCGCCACAGAGCCACGAAAGGTCACACTTCAAGGCACTTTTGCATGTTCAGCACTTCCATTTTGTTTCGCTTGGAAACACTGTCCAGCATGTAAAGGATTTCAAATGGTCTCAAAAGGTAAAATGAGCACATTCCAAATACTGTGGCATAGGCTCTGCTGGGATTTGAACCCAGGATCTCCTGTTTACAAGACAAGCCCTTTGACCAACTAAGCCACAGCGCCAGTTACAATATCAAAGAAATGTTTTGGTCTAAAAAGTCTAAAGGAGGTAGCACATGAGAAAAATAGCTGATTAAGTCATGAATAGTTCCCTTTGAAGTTGGAGGATTATTTCCAAAACCTGAAAGGTGGGTAGGCTTCAGTTCAGGGATGAGGGAATGTCTCAAATCATTTAATTTTGGATCGAAACTCTCAATACGCGTGTCACCATGCGTGACCCATAAACCAACTACCTTTTAAAGGCTTCATTTGCAAACTAGAAGTCCAGACGGCTTTACATCTGAAAACTTTGGATGTCTACTCCTCGAAGCCACACATTAGGCACTGCTGGGATTCGAACCCAGGATCTCCTGTTTACTAGACAGGCGCTTTGACCAACTAAGCCACAGCGCCATGTACTACCAAAGCCTAAAAGAGGTAACATGTGAGGAAAATAGCTGATTAAGCCATGAATAGGTCCCTTTGTAGTTAGAGGACTATTTCCAAAACCTGAAAGGTTGGCAGGCTTCTGTTCTGGGATAAGGGAATATCTCAAATCATTTCATTTCGGATTGAATCTCTCATTACTCCTGTCTCAAATGTTTTGTGAACCTCAAGTAATAATACATCTAAATTCTGTTTCAGCTAGGAGAAATGGAAAGCATTTTTTTGCTAGGTAGGTGGCCATCAATTGGCAGTAGCAGATTTTGGACTCAACCAGTGGTTTTCAAACCATTCTTGTTATCTCCCTTATTTAAAACAGGTGACCTGAGCTAATTAGTAGAGATCTCTGTAATCTGAGTTGGGTGTGTACAATAAGCGAAATAAGCAGAACAGGAAAGGTACGCTTCTGAAGAACTTTGTGCACATCAGGTTTAAGCATATGCTTGTCCAACACAAAGACATTTGAGCAAAAGACGATATGCACGACTCTGGTGGGACTCGAACCCACAACCTTTGAATACCTCGATTCACAACCTAGAAGTCCAATGCGCTATCCATTGCGCCACAGAGCCACGAAAGGTCACACTTCAAGGCACTTTTGCATGTTCAGCACTTCCATTTTGTTTCGCTTGGAAACACTGTCCAGCATGTAAAGGATTTCAAATGGTCTCAAAAGGTAAAATGAGCACTTCCAAATCCTGTGGCATAGGCACTGCTGGGATTTGAACTCAGGATCTCCTGTTTACAAGACAGGCGCTTTGACCAAATGAGCCACAGTGCCAGTTACACTTGCAAAGAAATGTTTTGGTCTAAAAAGTCTAAAAGAGGTAGCACATGAGAAAAATAGCTGATTAAGTCATGAATAGGTCCCTTTGAAGTTGGAGGATTATTTCCGAAACCTGAAAGGTGGGTAGGCTTCAGTTCAGGGATGAGGGAATGTCTCAAATCATTTAATTTTGGATCGAAACTCTCAATACGCGTGTCACCATGCGTGACCCATAAACCAACAACCTTTTAAAGGCTTAATTTGCAAACTAGAAGTCCAGACGGCTTTACATCTGAAAAGTGTGGATGTCTACTCCTCGAAGCCACACATTAGGCACTGCTGGGATTCGAACCCAGGATCTCCTGTTTACTAAACAGGCGCTTTGACCAACTAAACCACAGCGCCAGTTATAATAGCAAAGAAATGTTTTGGTCTAAAAAGTCTAAAAGAGGTAGCACATGAGAAAAATAGCTGATTAAGTCATGAATAGGTCCCTTTGAAGTTGGAGGATTATTTCAGAAACCTGAAAGGTGGGTAGGCTTCAGTTCAGGGATGAGGGAATGTCTCAAATCATTTAATTTTGGATCGAAACTCTCAATACGCGTGTCACCATGCGTGACCCATAAACCAACAACCTTTTAAAGGCTTCATTTGCAAACTAGAAGTCGAGACGGCTTTACATCTGAAAAGTTTGGATGTCTACTCCTCGAAGCCACACATTAGGCACTGCTGGGATTCAAACCCAGGATCTCCTGTTTACTAGACAGGCGCTTTGACCAACTAATCCAGAGCGCCATGTACTACCAAAGCCTAAAAGAGGTAACGTGAGGAAAATAGCTGATTAAGCCATGAATAGGTCCCTTTGTAGTTAGAGGACTATTTCCAAAACCTGAAAGGTTGGCAGGCTTCTGTTCTGGGATAAAGAAATATCTCAAATCATTTCATTTCGGATTGAATCTCTCATTACTCCTGTCTCAAATGTTTTGTGAACCTCAAGTAATAATACATCTAAATTCTGTTTCAGCTAGGAGAAATGGAAAGCATTTTTTTGCTAGGTAGGTGGCCATCAATTGGCAGTAGCAGATTTTGGCCTCAACCAGTGGTTTTCAAACCATTCTTGTTATCTCCCTTATTTAAAACAGGTGACCTGAGCTAATTAGTAGAGATCTCTGTAATCTGAGTTGGGTGTGTACAATAAGCGAAATAAGCAGAACAGGAAAGGTACGCTTCTGAAGAACTTTGTGCACATCAGGTTTAAGCATATGCTTGTCCAACACAAAGACATTTGAGCAAAAGACGATATGCACGACTCTGGTGGGACTCGAACCCACAACCTTTGAATACCTCGATTCACAACCTAGAAGTCCAATGCGCTATCCATTGCGCCACAGAGCCACGAAAGGTCACACTTCAAGGCACTTTTGCATGTTCACCACTTCCATTTTGTTTCGCTTGGAAACACTGTCCAGCATGTAAAGGATTTCAAATGGTCTCAAAAGGTAAAATGAGCACTTCCAAATCCTGTGGCATAGGCACTGCTGGGATTTGAACTCAGGATCTCCTGTTTACAAGACAGGCGCTTTGACCAACTAAGCCACAGTGCCAGTTACACTTGCAAAGAAATGTTTTGGAATAAAAAGTCTAAAAGAGGTAGCACATGAGAAAAATAGCTGATTAAGTCATGAATAGGTCCCTTTGAAGTTGGAGGATTATTTCAGAAACCTGAAAGGTGGGTGGGCTTCAGTTCAGGGATGAGGGAATGTCTCAAATAATTTAATTTTGGATCGAAATTCTCAATACGCGTGTCACCATGCGTGACCCATAAACCAACAACCTTTTAAAGGCTTCATTTGCAAACTAGAAGTCCAGACGGCTTTACATCTGAAAACTTTGGATGTCTACTCCTCGAAGCCACACATTAGGCACTGCTGGGATTCGAACCCAGGATCTCCTGTTTACTAGACAGGCGCTTTGACCAACTAAGCCACAGCGCCATGTACTACCAAAGCCTAAAAGAGGTAACATGTGAGGAAAATAGCTGATTAAGCCATGAATAGGTCCCTTTGTAGTTAGAGGACTATTTCCAAAACCTGAAAGGTTGGCAGGCTTCTGTTCTGGGATAAGGGAATATCTCAAATCATTTCATTTCGGATTGAATCTCTCATTACTCCTGTCTCAAATGTTTTGTGAACCTCAAGTAATAATACATCTAAATTCTGTTTCAGCTAGGAGAAATGGAAAGCATTTTTTTGCTAGGTAGGTGGCCATCAATTGGCAGTAGCAGATTTTGGACTCAACCAGTGGTTTTCAAACCATTCTTGTTATCTCCCTTATTTAAAACAGGTGACCTGAGCTAATTAGTAGAGATCTCTGTAATCTGAGTTGGGTGTGTACAATAAGCGAAATAAGCAGAACAGGAAAGGTACGCTTCTGAAGAACTTTGTGCACATCAGGTTTAAGCATATGCTTGTCCAACACAAAGACATTTGAGCAAAAGACGATATGCACGACTCTGGTGGGACTCGAACCCACAACCTTTGAATACCTCGATTCACAACCTAGAAGTCCAATGCGCTATCCATTGCGCCACAGAGCCACGAAAGGTCACACTTCAAGGCACTTTTGCATGTTCAGCACTTCCATTTTGTTTCGCTTGGAAACACTGTCCAGCATGTAAAGGATTTCAAATGGTCTCAAAAGGTAAAATGAGCACTTCCAAATCCTGTGGCATAGGCACTGCTGGGATTTGAACTCAGGATCTCCTGTTTACAAGACAGGCGCTTTGACCAAATGAGCCACAGTGCCAGTTACACTTGCAAAGAAATGTTTTGGTCTAAAAAGTCTAAAAGAGGTAGCACATGAGAAAAATAGCTGATTAAGTCATGAATAGGTCCCTTTGAAGTTGGAGGATTATTTCCGAAACCTGAAAGGTGGGTAGGCTTCAGTTCAGGGATGAGGGAATGTCTCAAATCATTTAATTTTGGATCGAAACTCTCAATACGCGTGTCACCATGCGTGACCCATAAACCAACAACCTTTTAAAGGCTTAATTTGCAAACTAGAAGTCCAGACGGCTTTACATCTGAAAAGTGTGGATGTCTACTCCTCGAAGCCACACATTAGGCACTGCTGGGATTCGAACCCAGGATCTCCTGTTTACTAGACAGGCGCTTTGACCAACTAAGCCACAGCGCCAGTTATAATAGCAAAGAAATGTTTTGGTCTAAAAAGTCTAAAAGAGGTAGCACATGAGAAAAATAGCTGATTAAGTCATGAATAGGTCCATTTGAAGTTGGAGGATTATTTCCGAAACCTGAAAGGTGGGTAGGCTTCAGTTCAGGGATGAGGGAATGTCTCAAATCATTTAATTTTGGATCGAAACTCTCAATACGCGTGTCACCATGCGTGACCCATAAACCAACAACCTTTTAAAGGCTTCATTTGCAAACTAGAAGTCCAGACGGCTTTACATCTGAAAAGTTTGGATGTCTACTCCTCGAAGCCACACATTAGGCACTGCTGGGATTCGAACCCAGAATCTCCTGTTTACTAGACAGGCGCTTTGACCAACTAAGCCACAGCGCCATGTACTACCAAAAGCCTAAAAGAGGTAACATGTGAGGAAAATAGCTGATTAAGCCATGAATAGGTCCCTTTGTAGTTAGAGGACTATTTCCAAAACCTGAAAGTTTGGCAGGCTTCTGTTCTGGGATAAGGGAATATCTCAAATCATTTCATTTCGGATTGAATCTCTCATTACTCCTGTCTCAAATGTTTTGTGAACCTCAAGTAATAATACATCTAAATTCTGTTTCAGCTAGGAGAAATGGAAAGCATTTTTTTGCTAGGTAGGTGGCCATCAATTGGCAGTAGCAGATTTTGGCCTCAACCAGTGGTTTTCAAACCATTCTTGTTATCTCCCTTATTTAAAACAGGTGACCTGAGCTAATTAGTAGAGATCTCTGTAATCTGAGTTGGGTGTGTACAATAAGCAAAATAAGCAGAACAGGAAAGGTAGGCTTCTGAAGAACTTTTTGCACATCAGGTTTAAGCATATGCTTGTCCAACACAAAGACATTTGAGCAAAAGAGGATATGCACGACTCTGGTGGGACTCGAACCCACAACCTTTGAATACCTCCATTCAAAACCTAGAAGTCCAATGCACTATCCATTGCGCCACAGAGCCACGAAAGGTCACACTTCAAGGCACTTTTGCATGTTCAGCACTTCCATTTTGTTTCGCTTGGACACACTGTCCAGCATGTAAAGGATTTCAAATGGTCTCAAAAGGTAAAATGAGCACATTCCAAATACTGTGTCATAGGCACTGCTGGGATTTGAACCCAGGATCTCCTGTTTACAAGACAGGCGCTTTGACCAACTAAGCCACAGCGCCAGTTACAATAGCAAAGAAATGTTTTGGTCTAAAAAGTCTAAAAGAGGTAGCACATGAGAAAAATAGCTGATTAAGTCATGAATAGGTCCCTTTGAAGTTGGAGGATTATTTCAGAAACCTGAAAGGTGGGTAGGCTTCAGTTCAGGGATGAGGGAATGTCTCAAATCATTTAATTTTGGATCGAAACTCTCAATACGCGTGTCACCATGCGTGACCCATAAACCAACAACCTTTTAAAGGCTTCATTTGCAAACTAGAAGTCGAGACGGCTTTACATCTGAAAAGTTTGGATGTCTACTCCTCGAAGCCACACATTAGGCACTGCTGGGATTCAAACCCAGGATCTCCTGTTTACTAGACAGGCGCTTTGACCAACTAATCCAGAGCGCCATGTACTACCAAAGCCTAAAGGAGGTAACGTGAGGAAAATAGCTGATTAAGCCATGAATAGATCCCTTTGTAGTTAGAGGACTATTTCCAAAACCTGAAAGGTTGGCAGGCTTCTGTTCTGGGATAAAGAAATATCTCAAATCATTTCATTTCGGATTGAATCTCTCATTACTCCTGTCTCAAATGTTTTGTGAACCTCAAGTAATAATACATCTAAATTCTGTTTCAGCTAGGAGAAATGGAAAGCATTTTTTTGCTAGGTAGGTGGCCATCAATTGGCAGTAGCAGATTTTGGCCTCAACCAGTGGTTTTCAAACCATTCTTGTTATCTCCCTTATTTAAAACAGGTGACCTGAGCTAATTAGTAGAGATCTCTGTAATCTGAGTTGGGTGTGTACAATAAGCGAAATAAGCAGAACAGGAAAGGTACGCTTCTGAAGAACTTTGTGCACATCAGGTTTAAGCATATGCTTGTCCAACACAAACACATTTGAGCAAAAGACGATATGCACGACTCTGGTGGGACTCGAACCCACAACCTTTGAATACCTCGATTCACAACCTAGAAGTCCAATGCGCTATCCATTGCGCCACAGAGCCACGAAAGGTCACACTTCAAGGCACTTTTGCATGTTCACCACTTCCATTTTGTTTCGCTTGGAAACACTGTCCAGCATGTAAAGGATTTCAAATGGTCTCAAAAGGTAAAATGAGAACTTCCAAATCCTGTGGCATAGGCACTGCTGGGATTTGAACTCAGGATCTCCTGTTTACAAGACAGGCGCTTTGACCAACTAAGCCACAGTGCCAGTTACACTTGCAAAGAAATGTTTTGGAATAAAAAGTCTAAAAGAGGTAGCACATGAGAAAAATAGCTGATTAAGTCATGAATAGGTCCCTTTGAAGTTGGAGGATTATTTCAGAAACCTGAAAGGTGGGTGGGCTTCAGTTCAGGGATGAGGGAATGTCTCAAATAATTTAATTTTGGATCGAAATTCTCAATACGCGTGTCACCATGCGTGACCCATAAACCAACAACCTTTTAAAGGCTTCATTTGCAAACTAGAAGTCCAGACGGCTTTACATCTGAAAACTTTGGATGTCTACTCCTCGAAGCCACACATTAGGCACTGCTGGGATTCGAACCCAGGATCTCCTGTTTACTAGACAGGCGCTTTGACCAACTAAGCCACAGCGCCATGTACTACCAAAGCCTAAAAGAGGTAACATGTGAGGAAAATAGCTGATTAAGCCATGAATAGGTCCCTTTGTAGTTAGAGGACTATTTCCAAAACCTGAAAGGTTGGCAGGCTTCTGTTCTGGGATAAGGGAATATCTCAAATCATTTTTGATTTGATCTAAGCCACAGCGCCATGTACTACCAAAGCCTAAAAGAGGTAACATGTGAGGAAAATAGCTGATTAAGCCATGAATAGGTCCCTTTGTAGTTAGAGGACTATTTCCAAAACCTGAAAGGTTGGCAGGCTTCTGTTCTGGGATAAGGGAATATCTCAAATCATTTCATTTCGGATTGAATCTCTCATTACTCCTGTCTCAAATGTTTTGTGAACCTCAAGTAACAATACATCTAAATTCTGTTTCAGCTAGGAGAAATGGAAAGCATTTTTTTTCTAGGTAGGTGGCCATCAATTGGCAGTAGCAGATTTTGGACTCAACCAGTGGTTTTCAAACCATTCTTGTTATCTCCCTTATTTAAAACAGGTGACCTGAGCTAATTAGTAGAGATCTCTGTAATCTAAGTTGGGTGTGTACAATAAGCGAAATAAGCAGAACAGGAAAGGTAGGCTTCTGAAGAACTTTGTGCACATCAGGTTTAAGCATATGCTTGTCCAACACAAAGACATTTGAGCAAAAGAGGATATGCACAACTCTGGTGGGACTCGAACACACAACCTTTGAATACCTCCATTCACAACCTAGAAGTCCAATGCGCTATCCATTGCGCCACAGAGCCACGAACAGTCACACTTTAAGGCACTTTTGCATGTTCAGCACTTCCATTTTGTTTCGTTTGGACACACTGTCCAGCATGTAAAGGATTTCAAATGGTCTCAAAAGGTAAAATGAGCACTTCCAAATCCTGTGGCATAGGCACTGCTGGGATTTGAACTCAGGATCACCTGTTTACAAGGCAGGCGCTTTGACCAACTAAGCCACAGTGCCAGTTACACTTGCAAAGAAATGTTTTGGAATAAAAAGTCTAAAAGAGGTAGCACATGAGAAAAATAGCTGATTAAGTCATGAATAGGTCCCTTTGAAGTTGGAGGATTATTTCCGAAACCTAAAAGGTGGGTGGGCTTCAGTTCAGGGATGAGGGAATGTCTTAAATCATTTAATTTTGGATCGAAACTCTCAATACGCGTGTCACCATGCGTGACCCATAAACCAACAACCTTTTAAAGGCTTAATTTGCAAACTAGAAGTCCAGACGGCTTTACATCTGAAAAGTTTGGATGTCTACTCCTCGAAGCCACACATTAGGCACTGCTGGGATTCGAACCCAGGATCTCCTGTTTACTAGACAGGCGAGTTGACCAACTAAGCCACAGCGCCATGTACTACCAAAGCCTAAAAGAGGTAACATGTGAGGAAAATAGCTGATTAAGCCATGAATAGGTCCCTTTGTAGTTAGAGGACTATTTCCAAAACCTGAAAGGTTGGCAGGCTTCCGTTCTGGGATAAGGGAATATCTCAAATCATTTCATTTCGGATTGAATCTCTCATTACTCCTGTCTCAAATGTTTTGTGAACCTCAAGTAATAATACATCTAAATTCTGTTTCAGCTAGGAGAAATGGAAAGCATTTTTTTGCTAGGTAGGTGGCCATCAATTGGCAGTAGCAGATTTTGGACTCAACCAGTGGTTTTCAAACCATTCTTGTTATCTCCCTTATTTAAAACAGGTGACCTGAGCTAATTAGTAGAGATCTCTGTAATCTGAGTTGGGTGTGTACAATAAGCGAAATAAGCAGAACAGGAAAGGTACGCTTCTGAAGAACTTTGTGCACATCAGGTTTAAGCATATGCTTGTCCAACACAAAGACATTTGAGCAAAAGACGATATGCACGACTCTGGTGGGACTCGAACCCACAACCTTTGAATACCTCGATTCACAACCTAGAAGTCCAATGCGCTATCCATTGCGCCACAGAGCCACGAAAGGTCACACTTCAAGGCACTTTTGCATGTTCAGCACTTCCATTTTGTTTCGCTTGGAAACACTGTCCAGCATGTAAAGGATTTCAAATGGTCTCAAAAGGTAAAATGAGCACATTCCAAATACTGTGGCATAGGCTCTGCTGGGATTTGAACCCAGGATCTCCTGTTTACAAGACAAGCCCTTTGACCAACTAAGCCACAGCGCCAGTTACAATATCAAAGAAATGTTTTGGTCTAAAAAGTCTAAAGGAGGTAGCACATGAGAAAAATAGCTGATTAAGTCATGAAAAGTTCCCTTTGAAGTTGGAGGATTATTTCCAAAACCTGAAAGGTGGGTAGGCTTCAGTTCAGGGATGAGGGAATGTCTCAAATCATTTAATTTTGGATCGAAACTCTCAATACGCGTGTCACCATGCGTGACCCATAAACCAACT